>ML739130.1:8542-75507 GCA_009193565.1 Aspergillus coremiiformis | reverse complement strand
TTAGAATTAATAGAAAAAAGAGAAGGGGGTGGGGGGTGTTGGAGGAGAGAGTTCAGGTGGTTATAAAGGAAGATGATTTGGTTGTTGAACTTGAGAAGTTCTGCTTTGGCGTTGCGGCTCGGGGGAAGCAAAATCCTGCGGCCGGCCAATCACGGGGCGACAGAAAGGAATGACCTCCATTTAGGTCAGCCGTCGAGCAGAAACCACCAAAAGTGACTTTCGTGAACCTCACCCAATTCTCTCCTCTCCAATTGAATCCCTTCACCACTCCATTTATCCCTTCTCCAGTTAGCTATCACATCCTCCCGCGATGACCTCCTCGAAGTCGGTCGCGAGGCTGGTCGCCTACCGCCGCCCTACGCCCGCTCTGTTAACCTCGTCCTTCCGTCCTTTGGGTGCTACCGCAAACTTCTCTTCGTCGGTGTGCCGCGCTGCAACCCCAGCTGGTCCCCCTCCACCCGGTTTCCGTCTGCCCCCCCCGAAGCGATGGGACGAGACCTCCGAGTCTTCCCTGGACAAGGCTACCAAATACTTTCTCATGTCTGAACTTTTCCGCGGCATGTACGTGGTGTTGGAGCAGTTCTTCAGACCACCGTAAGTCGATCTGTCCCCGCGTACTATCAAGCTCTTCCAGATATCTACGGTCAATTGGTGATCCCCCACGTCATAAATTCTTTCTGTGTATCCTGCATGCGTCCTGGGGCATATTGGTTGGGTCTTTCCGCTGATCCAACAGCGTAACTGATGTGATATAATAATCCAGATACACTATCTTCTACCCTTTCGAGAAAGGTCCCATTTCTCCTCGGTTCCGTGGCGAACACGCCCTGCGCCGCTACCCCACTGGCGAGGAGCGTTGTATCGCGTGCAAGCTTTGCGAAGCTATCTGTCCAGCCCAGGCTATCACCATCGAAGCCGAGGAACGTGTGGACGGAAGCCGTCGGACGACCCGTTATGATATTGATATGACCAAATGCATCTACTGCGGCTTCTGCCAGGAGAGCTGTCCCGTCGATGCTATTGTTGAGAGTAAGCACCTAAGACTATACGTGCTGGACCTGTGACTGACATAACCCAGCCCCCAATGCTGAATATGCCACCGAGACCCGTGAGGAGTTGCTGTACAACAAGGAGAAGCTCCTGGCCAACGGTGACAAGTGGGAGCCTGAAATTGCTGCCGCTGCTCGAGCTGACGCTCCCTACCGTTAAAGCAGCACTAGCTGCTTTGTTACCCTCAGGGCACTCCTGAGTCAAATGTCATATCACGTAAATCCACTTTAGAACATAGATTCAAAAGTGGAACATCAAAAAATTCAGAGAAGGAAAAGGGAACCTTTTTCTTCAGAGGATATCCAAGGGTCGACACCCTCATCTTCCCACTTTGTACATATCTAACGCTTAGCCTGCTTTATTACCAGATGTACTGGTCGGGTTCAGGGGATCCCAGTCACTAGAAGTCCGGCCGTGTCTTTTTTTATCGCCTTGATCTTGGAGGGAACCCGCATGGCTTGTTCTTGTCTTCACACTGTTTTTATTAGGGAATAAATCTAACAATACTTTTTTTTCCCCCTTTGTTTCAAAAGTTCGACTGATCTCAAGGATAGGCAGCTAATGGAACCAAGAAAACTCCTTTGAAATTTGTATCAACAGGTAAATCGCTGCCTATGCACATATGCACAAATAACAAGACAACCCCCCAAAGAAGCCCTAACACCGATTCCCACACTCCTCAATTTACTTTTCCCTTTTGGTTTCTTTTCTCCGCAGAGTCGATGCTCATCATTCCGGGCTGCTGCGGCGTAAATTTCGTCTTTTCGATACAATCGTTGGTATTACATACTGGTCACTGGTCATTTCTTTCCGCCGGACTTTCCCTTGAAGCTTCCCTCGAAGCCGGGTCTCTTCTTGCCGGCAGCTTTCTTGCCGGCAGTCTTCTTGCCTTTGTTGCCCTTTTCTTCGCGGCGTTTCCGGAGGTTGTCTTCTCGCTTTTGCTGTTTCATTTCCTTGCCCTTCTTGACGGTGTCTATGCGCTCCTTCCATTCGCGCTCTGATTTCTTCTTGGCAGACTCTTTGCGTTTGAGAGCCTTCTTTAGGAGCGACGTGTCGTCGCGGACTCGTTCACCGTGGGCGCGCTTCTTGGCATTCAACCACATGTCTTTCTCTTCGATATCAGCCCGCTTTTCGGCGTCCATGCTTTCCAGTCGGGCCTTCTTGGCCTCGGCGGCTTTCAGCGCCGAAGCGGGATCTTGAGGGCCGTGGCGCTTGGGCTGGTCGCGCACGTTGTACAGGCTGGGATCGGCCGCCTGACCGTCTCCGAAGATAACACGACCGAAAGAGTAATTGGCGGCGCTGGAGCCCACCGAGTCAGCTGGGGAACGTGGCGAGGCGAGGAGAGAGCCCGAGCCACCGGGGGAGAAGCGACGAGCTAACGCCTCGTCTTTCAACCGTTGCTCTTCATCCTTGGCCTTCTGTCGTAGCTCTTTCTTGTGTGCCTTGCGTTGCTCGGCTTTCTGTCTGCGAGCCTCGATCAATTCTTGGCGGTTCCTTGCGGGCTTGCCGTTCAGACCGTCTGCATGACGGGCGGCGCGGAGCTCATCCAGGCGCTTTTGTAGTCGATCTTTCAGCTCTTCGGGTGTGGGTTTGAGAGGCTTTGGTTCGGAAGAAGAGTTCTTCGAGGCATCGTGAGCAGAAGGTGGGACAATGGAAGATATCGAAGAGCTGCCCGATTGAAGGGCAGAGGCATCGAAATCTGGGGAGTTGGTAGGGGAAGAAGAGGAAGACTGTTCTGTTTGCTCTGGATTGAACTCGAGAGAGAGACCTTCGGCATCTTCATCAACATCATCATCATTATCGTTATCCTTGGCAGGTGGCTGTTCTTCTTTCTTGTTCTTATCACTAGCAGGCGTAGACCCTGGCTTTTGTGCCGGGTCAGCGGCAGGGGTTTTCGCCTCCTTAAGTTGCTGTTCTTTCTGCTTCTCCTTCCTAGCGGTTTCTTTTGCCTTCCTTTTCTCTTTCTGTTGCTCTTTCTTCTGGACCTTTTTCTCTTCCTTCAGTTTCTTACGGGCCTCTGTTTCTTCCGATTTCGCCGTGTCCTCGGATTGCTTTTGCTTCTTTGCTGTGGCATCGGCCTGCTTCAAGCCTTCTTTGGGAAGCTCTGAGGCCAGATCTTCATCCTCAGATGATACACTTTCATTTTGGCCTTCTTGGCGCTTCCGCTTCCGAGCGTTCTCCTCCATCACGTCCTTGGCAGTCTTCGCGGCATCGGGATCCAATTTCGCCCGTTTCGCCTCACGAGCTTCCTCCTTCGTCTGCTTCTTGCGTTTCCATTGGTCCTATGAAGGATATGGGTGGTCAGCCAAGCCTGACGCAGAACAAGCTGGAAACCGTGGGAAAAACGGGACAAAAGGCATCAAAGACAGCAGGCAGTTGAATCACATACACTACCATCCTCCCCATAATAAAATTTGGCCGGAATCAACGACAAGAGCCCATCAAAGGCCTGAGCATGGCTTCGCAACCGTTCCTGTAGGACCAGGAAATTTTCCCGATGGTCAATTTTGGATTCCAAAACCAGAGTACGAAACAAATGGACGCACAAGGGAAGTGAGTCCACATACCTCGATATCATCCATATTTTCCCTTTGAATTGGAGGATTTACAGTACACTCCGTCCCAGGAACTTTGTAGGATCGGTGCTTGTCACCTAAACGTTGAGGGGTGCCGAGGGGGGAGTTTTTTTCTTTTTTTTTTTTTTTGTAAGTATGGACGCGATAACTCGAAAAAATTGGGTGGGCGGTTCGAAATCTTGGCATTCTTTTGCTCCGCTTGCTTTGCTGGTTTGTCACCGCCTGCCGTATCGTGCGATCTGCTTACTTAGCATATACAAACATACAAACAAGAGCAGAACTCCTGATACTGACTTCAAGGTAACAAAACAATAATGATACATGACTATGCAACAACTTCAACTGAGGAAGCTGGATTGAATTCCCTATTGATCTAATTTCTGTCTTCACAAGGAATAAAAGAGAGTGAATAGACATTCTCCCTCGTCAATCAGCATATCGATGACAAGCCCGCTACGAAATCCAATCGTCGGGATCCAGTTGTATCATTCTCCTAATGAATGTGTAATGTATCGCCAAGTGAATATTTCGCATGCCTCGTATGTACTGTACCAGCAAGGCATATTAAGATTCGCAAGACGTCCTTCTCTAAGAAGATATAAAATACGCATCTAACACGGAGCAAGTCCATCACAATTCAATGGACAATGTCTCGGGGACATCTAATCCAGGACACTCCTCACTCCGAATATCGGTGATATTGTTATAAGGGAAAGGAATAGTCCAAACGAGATCAAACCTGTGCAACAAACCAATCAAGATAAAGAACGAGAACAGCAGCGAGATCAACATACCGATTATCAGGATACCGAGGTGGATCGTCATACCCCAACGCCCGAACCAATTTCTTCATTTTCCCATGTCGCCAGGCAATCAAGATATTCCCTGGCCCATCATAATCGGCAATTTTGTCCGCGACACAGTGGACGTGATTCCGCTTGCAGGACGTGTCGATGGTGAGACCGAGGTCGGTCGCTAATGGGAGGACGGTCTCGTAGGAGCGTCTGTGTTGTCCTTCTGTCGCATTTGTTAATGTTATCTTTCCTTTGTGTGTAAGACGCAATGTATATATCTCACTTTTGTTTACATGCGGCGCCATGATATAGCCAATCTTATAGTGCGAGTCCGCTCCGAAGATGCCTTGGATACACGCTGCTCGTTTGAAACCATCTGCGTTTAGCCCGCTGTCTAGGGGGTTGCCTGATTTCTCGCCGTGGCGGATGAGATAGACTGTCGGGGGGTCAGAAGCATATGTCACGCTGTGCAAAGCTGAGAAGAGAAAAAGATGAAGAAAGAGAGAGAGGATAGTGGTCGCCATATTTATTTTTTTTTTCTTTTTTTTCTTTCTCTCTTTTTTTTTTTCTAGTTGAACCTAGCACCTCAATCTAAGTTCTAGCCCATAACGAGATAGAAGAAAGAAAGAGAAAAAAAAAAATGGAAAGAACAAAAGCAAGAAAGCACCAGGGAAGGACCCGAACGCATTTAAAGCACGTCTTTATCTCATATAAAATAAGGCAGCAAAGAAATGAGACGAAAAGGAATACCGTACAACAAAATCTCGCACCAATTCAAGTACGCCATACCGCAAAAAATATAGATCTCCGCCATCAGCGCAAGGGCGATGATCCGGTCATCTGCCTGCCGCCTTATCCAACCCAGTGAGTACAAAGAAGGATATCCCAACACCAGCCGAAGAGTTTTTTTGTCATACCCAATGAACATCGCACTAGGAGTTTTGCTAGGAGGTCAGGCGTTATCCGTAAAAAGTAAATCCTGATCTGATCAGCCTCCCATCTTTGTATGATCGGGACCAATCCAGCTCTGGCATAGTGGATCAACCGTACAGGAGCGGGAGTCACATGATGCGGGCATTTTCAGATGTCGAATTTTGAGTTAAGAAGTTTGGGGAAAATATGGAGGTTCAGCTTTGGGCATGGTTTGCTTTGAAATACATTTGGACTTATGGAGTAAGCTGTGGTGGACCTTGTGGGAAAACCCCGGTGTTTTCCTTGCTTTAGCCTTCAATGTTCTTGTGACCTGTACGGAGTATCTAGTTTACACATGCACAATGTATGTACTATTTATACTGGTGGGAAGCTTGGACCTTAATCCGATGATCTAAAGAAGATCTACTGTAGGGTAACAAAGATGAAAAAAGAAAAAAAAGAAAAAAAAGAAAAGAAAAGAAAAGAAAAGAAATAAACCAACTACAAGATGTATCCTCCAATTTTAATCAGCACAATCCCTAGGGATGCTTCAAATAACGTTTAGTTGGTATGTACGGAGTACTCTGTCCCTGTCAAATATTGTAGGCTTCGACCCCATGGTTCTTGATATAGAGTGTATAGAACATTAGGTAGTGTTAGTGATCACCACCCCATGAAGATTCATTAAAAAACCATCAAGATTCCATTGTTGTATATTGACATTTTTCAAACTTCAATACTTACTGGTCAGAAGCCTGATCATGCAGACCCCGAACCCATTGACTTGATATCTGCCCTATAACGCCGAAACAGCGGCAAGCACACGGTACCAACCGTTTGATATCGCAGTCCGAGCTGTGCTTCTTGCAAGTTGGCTACACACCCGGATATTTGGTTCCCAAGCCCTCCCATGACATCGTCCCGAGTTGATTGCTCACATCTACTCTGTAGTTATGGTAGGATTATTATAAGTTCAAGGCGCAAGGACGAGTAAGGGATATCTGATAAGGTACTCCGTATATGTGCCCTGCTTCATAAGAGGTAGACATCGATGAGCCGCAAAAGACACCGACGATCCACAAAGAGAAGATGGACTACACTCAGCCTCAAAGGTACTCCGTACTCATCACTAGATGGCAGCTGAGCGGCGACTCCACGACGAAAACCATTCGGGCTGGTTCAACCGTCCAAGCCACGATAAACACGCCATCTGTACATAAAAACGAGGCTGGTGATGCCAAGGGCAAGGCCCCAGATATTGGCACCTATTCTACTCCGTAGAGTACGGAGTAGCGCTTCGTAAATTAGATCCTACCTAGGGAGTAGATAATAGAAAAATATGGCTGCCTGCTAACGTCGGTATTACCGTGTCACTGTGTACAGTGTGTACTGTACTCCGTACATGTATGTATGTATGTACCATGTATGCAGTGCACTTCATCCGAGTTGTGCCGAGGATTCGGCAAGCCCGGAGCATGAGTTTTCAAGGTTGACATGACTCCGAGAATCCAAGAATCCGAGAATAGAAGCTTTCATTCATACTTCAATCATTACAGGATCCATCATTCCAGAGCCTTCGAAATTACCAAGGAATTGACATCATTATGGTGAAATGGCATAGCCGCAGAGTGTGGCTGTGAGAGGATGGTGGGGAAATTACTAGTATGTATGTATCTACATACATACATACGGAGTACTGTATATAGATACATCCAGTAGTACAGAGTACTGTAGTGAATGCTACATGGGAATGCTTACGAGTAGTCCAGTTATGTGGGATTACTAATTCATTGTGCCAGTTAAAAGTGAACAAAGTTCAAACATGCATTAGTATGTGCATCTGTAGGCAACCAGACAAACAGTAAGAAGGAGGGCGGGGGGCGCAATGGAATTTTCTCAAAACTTACCTAATGGAGGTAATATGGTGACGATCTTTTGGGATGTTTCTAGCGGGGCAATACATGATACATACCTCTTGGAGAGGGTAAGCACAATACCAATTGAATCGTTTTCTTGATAGGTTTACTAGAGTACGGAGTACATCCTGTATACCTAGATCGTTACTCAGCCCTGTAACTTGATTACACAGCCACCCCCCGCGCTTGATGGAAATCAGGATGGAAGCAATAGAATTTTCACATTTGATCACACTTACAGGACACACTAATAATAGTGTAAAAGAATTGAATGGTGGAGAGACAGTGACAGACGCCACTGCCACACAAGTGACCATACCAATACCAAATCCGGTATCATTGGGCGCCGTGCTTGGTGGGGTTCCTTCCATTGTCATCAGCCCTGTGCTGCTGTGCAAAAGATCACCCTATCAACTGGCCCAGCCACATTCAACTCTTATAAAAAGGTCCCAGTCCCCATTTCTTTCTGACTTACCTTCCATCACTCCACCACTCTACCACTCCACCACTCTCTCCATCCCTCATTCACTTTCTTGATTCTTTCCCAAAAAACACCTCGATAATACACATCATGTCTGGCTACGATCAGTACAACCAGGGTGGCTACTACGGCCAAGGTCACGGTCAAGGTCAAGGCCAACAATACAACCAAGGTGGTTACCCCCCTCAGCAGGGTGGCTACCAGCAGGGCTACGGACAGTCTTCCGGATACGACCAGGGATACAACCGTAGCGCTGGCTCAGGTGCTGCCAACGATTACTACGGCGGACAGCAGCCCCAGCAACATCAGCAATCTTATGGTCAGCAGCAGCAGCAGTACGGCCAACAGCAAGGATATGGTCAGGAGTCGTACGGACAAGGGTATGTCAACACCACTACCCCCTCCATAATTGTTAGAGCAATCAACTCACTTTGACTTCGCAGACCTGATGGCCAGGCTCCCGGTGGTGCTCAGGACGGCGAACGTGGCTTGGGTGGTGCCCTTGCCGGTGGTTTGGCAGGTGGCTTTGCCGGCCACAAGGCCGATCACGGATTCCTTGGAGCAGTCGGCGGAGCGATCATGGGTCACATCATCCAGGACGGCTACAAGAAGCACCAGGACAAGAAGGAGCACGAGCAGGGTCCTCCCGAGTACGGCAGCAACTACGGCGGCAACTACGGTGCCTCCCAGCAAGGCTCCCAGCAAGGCTCCAACAATGGTATGATGGACCAGCTTGGCAACTTCTTCAACAAGCGGTAAATCCGTCATTTCTCACCTCGCCACTATTATCCTACGATGATCCGTTCTCGCGATACGTGAACTAGTCCCTGTCGGCCCCCCCCCATTTTTTTCTCGTTCGGCTGGCTGGGTTCGCTCGATTTTTCTTTTTTCGATCCGCCTCTTCCTTGCTTCACCTGGACATGTTATGGAGATATATTTTTCTTTGTTCAATTGCGTTGCTGTATCCGGGCTTATCAGCTCACTAACGATGAGACGTGTGGTTCACTGGCCTTTTCTTCTGTCATAGCTTTATGGGAATTGTTATAGTCCATTAGACTATTATCTACTCGAATAAAAGTGGATATTAGCATCGATTTCTCCACACACAGTAAATCATTAAACTTAAATACGTCGTATATGAAATCTTCCTCCCCACCAGATCTCATTTTCTAGAACCCCCATTATATAAGCTGTATAGCCTATTTACCTACATCCTCCAGGATTCATCTCCCCTTTAATCTACCAAACCACCAATAGAATAGCATAATCAATATCCCGTACGGGTTCTCTTCACCTAGAACCCGAGACTAGGTTATTGAAGCGGAGATCTATCGGAATCAAACATCCCCGTCTCATACAAGGGGTTCTTACCGGGAACTATTTTCTGTCAGAAGACTATCCATATGGATTGCATTTGATCATTGAGTTATTGGTAATGATGGAAGAATCCACCCCAGTTATCATCTCCCGATCCCTCAAGATACGATTGTTTTTCAAAACACCAACCTAGTTATACGACCCTATCGTAGATGAACGGGCGAAATGCATCATATTGGTAATACAGATTTGTTATAACACCAGGCGGGAAAAAGGAATTTACAATGTTTCTATACAGGTACAGTTCCATAAGTTGCTTGAAGGCTCACGTGTAAGCAGAGATAAGGTAAAATAAGACTGGGGAAGACCGCGACGCCGAGACACGCTTCATTACTGGTCTTTAGTCGGGGGTTCCGGGGTCTGGGGCTGGGTCTCGGTGTTGGGCTGTTCGGACTGGGGTACGGCTGCTTCAGCAGATGTCTTGGTTTCCTTGGGGGTCTCGGCTGTGTTGAGCTGTTCGGGTTGAGCTTCGACGGCTTCAGCTGTGTTGGACTGTTCAGGCTGGGGTACGGCTGCTTCAGTAGGCGTCTTGGTTTCCTTGGGGGTCTCGGCTGTGTTGAGCTGTTTGGGTTGAGCTTCGACGGCTTCAGCAGGCGTCTCGGTTTCCTTGGGGGTCTCGGCTGTGTTGGGCTGTTCGGCATTCGTGGTTTCTGCAGCCTCGTTGAGCTTTTTGGTAATTTCCTGGGCTTCCTTCGGTTCCTCGAGTGGCTCTGCACCGATGAGCGATTTAGCGTCAACGGGTTGGTACGTTAAGACCCCGTTCCTTGCGTTCTCGAATCTTCTTTGTTGACCGGCTTCTCCTGCCCGTCCCAGGACACCGGCAATGACTCCGATGGAACGCATACTATCGTCGTTCGCAGGGATAGGGTATGTAACGTGACTGGGATTGGCATCCGTATCGATGACACCGATGGTAGGGATGTTGTGGAGGCCACATTCGTGGAGCAAAACGACGTTCTCGAGGGGGTTCAAACAGACCACCAGGTCAGGCTTGAGGACCGCACGGTCCTCCAGGGCTTCCTTGTACTTGGGGATTTCTTCATCCATAGCATTCACGACCTTGATCTCGCAGTGACCCAGGATCTGCTGTCCGTTGGTCAAACTACCGGGGATCCATCGCTCAAAGATGTGGTAGCCTTGAGCCAGCTTTGCAGCGCGGACCACGTATCTCTTTTGGCCCTTCCGCGTACCGACAAAGAGGATCAATCCGCCCCGGGCGGCGACCTCCTCTACCACCTTGGCCGCACGGCGGAGGTGCGCCGCGGTCACATCCAGGGAGATGACGTGGATGCCGTCTCGGACACCAAAGATATAGCGCGAGTTTTGGGGGTTCCAGCGGGATGTCGAGTGTCCGAGGTGTGTCTGCGATGCAAGGAGCAGTTCGAGGGTAACGTCGGAAGGTTTGGGCGGGTGCCGGATGATATTCTCTGGTTTGTACGCGTCTGTCACATCGCTGCCGAAGTCGTGGAATTTGTATCCTATTGCAAGAAACATGCAAAGTCAGCCAATGCACTCGAAGGGTGGCCCTTCTTACAGTGACAGATGTAAAATTGCGAAAGCTTACTTTGCTCGTTCCGTGCCTTCCAGGCCATCTGGGCGGTGCGCCTTCTTGAGACTTTCTCGGGAACGGCATCATTTTGATAGCGAGCTTCTATTTCAGCAGTATGCTCCTGAATACGGGTTTGAACTGTGGTATCGACTGGTGGCTCAGTTGAGTAGAGCCGATTGAGTGAGTTCAGAGGTCGAGTCTGGCAGTTGAAGGCACGAAGTTGGCGGCCTAGATCATGGAGTTATTTAGTGGATGTTCTTCTTCATGAGGCATTGACAGAGTCGCAATTAACATTTGAACTTACTTTGCCGCATACACAGTTGTCGGGCGATCATCTTGTGCTGTGCTGGGTTGTATAACCGATTTCACCAGCAATCACTTCTTGATCTTCAAGTTTCCGCTCGAACTTTTGATGTCGGGCTTGGCGAACTTTGTGCCTGAGGTATCGAGCAACAGCGCTATACCCATTTAGGTGCTCACCCCAAAGTATACCCTGGATTGTAGATTTAATTACAGAATAAAGAAAACATACTAATATAATAACTTAGTTATACTCACTTTCTGCGATTAATCGTCTGGATGGAAGTACTGTGGGCCAACATAGTGCTACGTGAAACTAAATGGTGTGGCCCGTACGTTCTCTAAAACCCTTTGACCAAGAAGATTTACAAAGGTTGTTGAATGGAACTTCTTCAAGAGGATTTTAAAATGAAACAATTTCGTTGTACATACGCTTGGACCAGCTCGGTCATGGGTAGAAGGGTAAACGAAAAGAAAACCTCAAAGAAACATATCCAAAAAAATCTAACTATCTACTATCACCTGAATGCGATGCCCAAAGAATGACCAGAACAAGCCTCCCCAAATGGTGCACGTTAAAGGAAAGAAAGAAAGAAAGAAAACAAGTCTAAATAGCTTTTCCCTCATTGTTGAATATGAACGAGAAATGGATATCAAGAGATCGCGGTAGAATGTGAGATCGTAACTGGGCCAGGTTAACTTTGATATAGGTAGTGTTAACCCAACGCCCTCATGGCAAATTCAACGCTAAAGTCTAATTGTTAGCATCTGCCACACAGGAATTTAAAGCGAAGGAGCTGAACATACACAGTAAAAGTTCCAGCTGACACAGGCATAGCTCTCAGCAGAGTCGGACCGAGACCCTTCCAGAAGCCAGCGAATCCCTCTGCAGCATAGGTCTTCTTGAAGCAGTCGGTCATGCTCTTGAACTGTTGCTGGGCCCCGAACCCATCGCACTGCATCTTACTCTTGACCACGTCAAACGGATAACTGCTCAACCAGAGGGCCTCGCCTGCCAATCCACCGTAGGTGGCGACCTTGAGACTCGAGATATCCTCACGCTTGATGTTGTTGCGCTTAGCGTCCTGGTTCATCAGGAACTCGAAGGTCAAAAACCACATGCCATAGGCCTGGGCCTCACGCAGATCGGTGACATTCTGACCGCGGAATAAGACCCTCAACCCGCCTCCCTGGGCAGAGAGCTTACGAATACAGTCGAGCGGGCCATTGTATAACCGGTTTGCACCGTGCGGCTGAGTCTGCATACGGATACGGATATGTTCAATGGGGCCAGACAGAACGGAGTTAGTAAGACCGGCGAAACTACCAGCCATGTAGTATTGCCCGAGCGAAAGGGTACTGTCGGCATATTTCTTCTTGTTCAGTTCCTCCAGACGCCTTCGGGCTTCGTGAAAAGCGCCAAACTGCACACTAACCTATTTGAAGTCAGTAGACAGCCTCCCGGAAGGCGGATGGACGAAAACGAGTCTTCATTGAAGATAGCGGCGGTTGCAATACTTACACATGCACCAATTCCAATCAAGGGGGTCAAAGTTCCCTTGTAGAAAGCGAGGGGACCCTCATTCTTGAGAATCTTGCTTGCACAGTCGAGGGCAGTGGTGTACTCGGTGGAGGTCTGCAACCGCACCTTGACAATATCTGCGGGTGTTAGATTGATTCACTGGCTCACCGACTATTATACATACCGAAGGGTTGGCCTGTAGACATATTAGTAACTTCAAGTTCAACTTCAACCTCACGATCACTGCCGTTTCGCGAAACACCGTCAGAAAAAGAAAGGGAAAAGAAGCACATTCAAGTGAAATATATATATCATGCTCTCATGGCATGGAACATTAAAAACTATGGTTGTACGAAGTACTCAGTGTGATCACTCAGGGTATTGCAACCCCCTAAAACTGACAACGAACGGTCTAGTAAATAACATACCGAGGAGAACCTGAGCGATTCCTCCAGCTGCACCAGCGGCCAGATCTTTGATGGTACGCAACGCCCCGTCACTCTTCTCAAAATCCTCGAGTGCCCGCTCTTCCATCTTTACGATTGGGTTCGTAAATGAGTCAGCCTGGGGTGATAGGGCGCACGGTTAACGGAACGGGGGGGAGTAGAGGGAAGAGAAAAGAATCAATGAAAGTGTGAGAAAGTACGGAGTAGTAGAATAATCTATAAAAAAAAAAAAAAAAAAAAAAACAAGAATAAACGATGGCGCGAACTGCGAAGCAAATGGGGAATGCGGGCCTCCGATTCGGCGGAGGTGCCGATGCACGTGAATTACGGAGTTTGAGCGCGAGCTGCAGCTACGAGAGACTTTCCCTGACCGGCCGGATTTTTGCCCCCCGAGGGAAACCCAAGACAATCCAGTCCTGTCTCTCCATTATGCACCGGCATGCGGCTTTGGAGGTGAGCATTCCCTTAGGTGTCGACTGAATTCTGCTATGCGCATTTCAGGGTAAATCTCTGATTCTATCCATTCTCACAGTTATCCCGCCGTCATGGTGTTGACTGGACTTGCGCCGCCAGACACAGAGATGCAGCCTTCTCTCCGAGACTACCATACATTCCCCGGCGGAGTTTTCATTCGTCCCTAGTAGCCTTCAACTCGTCCGAATCATCTCCGCCAAATACAGGGAGCGAAGAAGCAGAGTCCAACGTTGCGATCACTAAACCCAAATTCGGAACTCGATGGGGATCAAAACAACCACAGAAGCCAATTGGTCTCAGCCCGACAGAACAAGCGATGCGAGACGCCTTACTAGCGAAGCAGGCCGCGGAGGAGCAAGAAAAGCGACGACTGCAACAAGAAGCAGAATCCCGTGAATTGCAGCGTAGTTCAGGATCGCATACGCATGGGAACCGGCCTCTATGGCGGCATAACAGACGAGTTCCTCTCAACGACCGGGAAAGCCTATCTCTGCAGCCTGATAAGAGGTTTGAGGTAAACACCAACCGAGTACCGAAGAATCTTCGTAATTCGGATTGGATCTGCCCAGATTGTCAATATCAATGTTTTGGGAAGCATCAGACTTGTCCATGCTGCAAAGCTGTTCGACCGGATATGGCGTGGCCATCACGGCCTTCCAAACAACCAGCACGTAAAATGGAGGGAACGCGCAAGACTGAAACTTCCGGAGAAACTCTGAAAATTCGAAGACTGGGTCAATCGGTATTGTCTGACTGGGACCAGGAGAAGGATGGTTCCACAGAAATCAGCCCGCGGGAAAATGCCCTTAGAAAATATATGGCTCAGAAGGGGCAATCTGTGGGGGCGCGGCTTGTGTACGATATCAAAAGCGAAGAGGAAAAGGCGGAAGCCAAGGAAAAGAGAATTGCAAAAGCAATCGAGCGTCACCGTGATCGAGAGTCCAAGCCTAAGCCGAAGAATACAGTTGCGTCAATAGACCCATGGTCTTGGGATTCGTCATCACTCAGAATACATGATCGCAACGATGGGGCCCATTACGGAAACATTTCGAAGCGCCCGGAAAACCGTAGGGGAAAAAAGCCTGGTGCCTATGAAGAGGACGAGGAAGAGGAGGAGCGTCGCCATCGCCGCGAAGAACGGATGCGACTGAGGAAGGAAAAGGCACGGCAAAAGAAGCTGGAGCCAGCTGCAATTCCTTTATATCTACCAGAGTTTATCAGCGTTAACAATCTTGCTGATGTTATTGGTGTGCGGCCTGCACAGTTTGTCCGACAAATGGAAAATATGGGCTTCGAGGGTGTCACCTACAGTCACGTCCTTGACGCGGAAACCGCAGGCCTTGTTGCAGCAGAATATAATTTTGAGGCCATTTTTGAAACTTCAGGGGAGGATGACTTGGCACCTGCGCCCGAACCTGAAGACAAATCAGTTCTACCACCTAGGCCACCGGTGGTGACGATCATGGGACATGTTGACCATGGCAAAACTACCATTCTGGACTGGCTTCGAAACTCGTCGGTTGCAGCGTCGGAACACGGAGGCATTACGCAGCATATCGGTGCATTTTCCGTCGCCATGCCTTCCGGGAAGACCATCACATTCTTGGACACTCCTGGTCATGCTGCTTTCCTGGAGATGCGTCGCCGTGGTGCCGACGTGACCGACATCGTAGTTCTCGTTGTAGCAGCAGATGATAGCGTCAAACCTCAGACAATCGAGGCGATTAAGCACGCGACTGAAGCTAGAGTCCCTATAATCGTCGCCATCAGCAAGATTGACAAGGAGAATGTCAATGTTGAGAAAGTTAAACAGGATCTTTCTGTGCATGGTGTCCACGTTGAAGACTACGGTGGTGATGTCCAGGCAATTGGAGTAAGCGGCAAAACTGGCCAGGGTATGTTGGATCTCGAGGAAGCTATCGTTACTCTCTCGGAGGTTCTCGACCATCGAGCGGATATTCACGGAAAAGCCGAAGGGTGGGTGGTCGAAGGCACAACAAAAAGCTATGGCCGTGTGGCGACGGCACTCATCAGACGTGGCACGCTGCGGACGGGTGATATCATTGTCGCAGGAACGACTTGGGCTCGTGTGCGCACTCTAAGGAATGAGGCGGGCATCGCAATCTCCGAAGCCACTCCCGGTATGCCCGTGGAGATTGACGGCTGGAGGGAGCAACCCTCGGCCGGGACTGAACTCCTTCAGGCTGCTGACGAGCAGCAAGCCAAGGACGCTGTGGATTATCGACTGGGGAGGGTAGAGACCCAGAAGCTGGGCGAAGATACCGCAGCGATCAACGAGGCTCGACGTGAACTTCTCGAGAGGCGTCGACAGGAGGAATCCGCGAACGATCAGACATCTACCTCCGTCCAGAAAACATCTGGTCCTAAGCCAGTACATTTTGTCATCAAGGCCGATGTTGGCGGGTCTGCAGAGGCTGTCTTGAACTCGGTCACAGCGATTGGCAACAATGAAGTCTTTGCCAATGTACTACGTTCCCAGGTCGGGCCAATCAGTGAGTTTGATATTGAACATGCAGCTACAGCCAAGGGTCATATTATCTCATTCAACATGCCCATCGACCCTGCCATGTCACGTATGGCTGAAATCCGAGGTGTCAATATCATGGACCATAACATAATCTACAAACTCATTGACGATGTCAAAGCAGTTCTCAGCGAACAGCTGCCTCCGTCGGTGAGTTACCGTGTCACTGGAGAAGCGGAAATCGGGCAATTGTTTGAGATCACGGTCAAGGGAAGAGAGAAGACTACTATTGCCGGGTGTAAGGTGCGCAATGGAATCATTAGTAAAGCCAGGAAAGTACGAGTAATGAGAGGCCAGGAAATTATCTTCGATGGTAAGCCACCTATCCTATTGATCCACCAGTTTCCCGGATCTGCTTGTTGAATGCTAATTGCTCTCCTCTAGGCTCTATGACTTCTCTCAAGAACGTCAAAAAGGACGTGACCGAAATGCGTAAGGACACGGAATGTGGTATCGGCTTTGAGGGCTGGACTGGCTTTGCGGTCGGCGACCATGTCCAGTGCTACGAGGAGATTTATGAGAAGAGATATCTATGATTCTTCTCCGCTCCACCTTACCCATTCGCAAGCGCTTTTTTTCCCCCCCTTCCCACCATTCTCATGGCCTTTTAGGTTACTGTATTGCTGTTGGCGTTTGACTGCGGATCGACTCTTCTCTTCTGTCCATGGGCGGGACTTCCATGATTAATTGCATCTGGGCCGGTGTATCTGATTGGATGAAGGGTGACAGCAAAAGCTGTGTCAGTTCTCATGTACAATAAATACTATACGACGTTGTGATCTACATAGACTCTATAAAAATCAACGATATGTATACTACTATGAGAGTATCTTGGTAAGTTAGTAGTACCTAATCGAGGCATAGCGATATACATCAAACTCCCATGATCGATCACCAGTTCGGAAAGCGTAACAGTGCACACGACCCGACCCGACAGCCGACGGGACTCGGGAGGAGACTACGTGGGCACCAGCGTGGATGAACCTTTGATAGATTCATGAATTTATGTCACGGCACATGAAGATTTTTGATCTACCATACTAACGAGAATCACTTTTTCTGCAACTTTTCACAGATACTAGGTAGAGCCCCCTACGGAGTACTGACCTTGGAATATACAGCCAGTCGCCCACGTGACTGCTTTACATTTATATTTAGGAAGGCGGAATCAGGGGCGGTGGGGAGGTTATGTAGAGGAATATGTAGGCTTGTTAAACGATGACTGCAACTTCTTTGCCATTCAGTATTAGTATCTATTTGTTGACGATTTCCCTCAGAGAAAATATCCTACGACTGATTTCTTAGAATCCCGGGTAGGGATTCATGTACTCCGTATTCGTGTTCGGCATACGTATACTCTGTAAAGTCTGGACGAATTAATTGGAGTTATCAAGACTGTACGGAGTATCATCCATCACTCTCCGCGGGGTTGAAACAAGACCGACTGAAACCCGTTTCATCCTCACACAGAACTCCAGACAATTAGCTAAACTAATTAAATACTTAAATTAGTCCTTCTGCGAAGGTGTTTACCTTGGCATTGGTAATGGACTACGCGAATTTGTCGTCGCCAGCAGACGGAGTATGGCGGTTGAATACCATGGGTGAATTGTGTGAGCATCATCCTAGTATATTGGAAAGCTCTCATTTAAGCCATATACAAAGCCCTTATCCATGCTTTGCACGACTCAGGGACATCTGTACTCCGTACATGATGTTATAAAAAAAAAAAAAGCTACCCATCGTGTATGATAATATGGCCGCGTTCCCGGATATAGCCAGATCCGGCTCTGCAACAGATCGTACTTCTAATATGGTATCCAAGTGGCCCACTGTCGCACCATAGAGAGACACTCCTATTCAAGGACCTTCTTAGCGTCGACGACTTGGCCAGGAGAGTTGGAAGGGGTGCGTCAGACTCCAACCCCTTCGATATAATAGGGACTCTTCACGTGGACCTGAAAGTCAGTTGAATGGACGGGTTTCGTCAATACCCTTAAGCTCAGCAGAAATTCTACATGCGTGCACGTGACAAAGCGGTTCTTTTTGTTATTGGCTGGCCCGTCTAGGCAATGAGAAGTTGTGGAAGTTGTTGTCAAAAGTGTACGCTGAGAATATTTCCAAACGCTCCACATAAGAAGAAGAATTTGGGGTAAGACAGCTAAAAATACTCTAACCTCCCATTTCCCCTCCAAGGGTCCATGGTCTAGTGAATCTCAGAGTGAATAGGGAGGTATTCAGTTTATGTATGGAAGAAGAAAAACGAAACCCCCGAGCGGATGAAAATTTTGAATTTATAGAGACTGCCCTGACCGCCCTGGTCATTTATCGATAAGGTCATGTGCCCGTCCGTGTACTCTGTACTGTCCATACATTACATCCGGGGGAAGCCCATGAAATCATCTCTCACGACGAAGTATCGCTTTTGCTGTCAGACTCGTCCATATACTTAATCTTAATATTTTATACTATAGACCTCACCGTGGGTTGCTTTATCTTGCATTTTGATTTAGCTTGTCTCTATGGCCCGAGCGTGGGATACCAGTAGAGCTGTTTGGTTGTATCCTCTTCGCGTCAGTTCAATATTTGCTGCCTAGGCACTTTCGATTTCAACGCTGACGCCTCAATTATATAGGGTGTTTACTATTTCGCGTCGCATCGCTTCCTGTGGCCTTTATTTAAGACTCGCCTAATACCGATTGTTCTGCTTTCGGCCTTCATTTACGTGATTCTATTCCTCTTTACCTATCTGCCGCAGGTCGCCTTTCTCTCTATCTTCCAAGGCGCCGGTGCTTGGATCAATGGAGCGTTCCTGGTCTTAGGAGAAGGAGCTGCGATTGTGGCTGCACTCTTTGAGGCTTTCTTTGTGGATGAAACCCTAGTGGATATCTTTGATGCCGTACTAGTGAACGAGGGCTATGGCGAACTCGTCACTACCTCGCGGGTCCTATATCCGCAGGGAGACGATGTAGTCAAACGGCTGGGTAAGCCGACCCATAGTGCTGTCTATGCGCCATTCTCTCTGCGGCAGATCGTGGAGTTCGTTGTTCTCCTCCCTCTCAATTTTATTCCCGTGGCCGGTACACCCATGTTTCTCATCCTCACTGGTTATCGAGCGGGTCCGTTTCACCACTGGCGGTACTTCCAACTGCTAGATCTTTCGAAGCAGCAGAGAAAAGAAAGGATCCGCCGTCGCCAGTTGCAATATACTACGTGAGTATCGTTCGCGCCTGTTGATCTACCGGGCTTGCTAACAGTGGCGGCTGCAGGTTTGGAACCGTAGCTCTGATCCTTCAGTTGGTCCCGCTTTTGTCCATGTTTTTCTTGATGTCGACTGCCGTTGGTTCGGCGCTTTGGGCAGTGGATCTTGAGAATAAACGGGATCTGATTGGGAGACAGAGGTCCGATGCGGCGGACGATTATCATGACGAAGATACGGTATAGTAATCCTGTTTTGGGTGGTTTTCGTCCTCTTCTTCGCCTTTTCTTTTCCTCTTGTTTCATATTGTTTTCTTTCGATTCTCATGCTCGGACGTACCTCCATATATAGCTGTTCCCTGATCCGGCGGGAAAGCCGACTGCGTATATGTCACCTTGTTTGGATTGTTGGATTATAGTCTGTACATAGACTACTCCGTACTCCTATTTAGATAGAGTACAAGATTGAGGGGGTTTCCAGGGAGCGTTCAGTCCCCACCGGTGATCCACCACCTTTTTTTTCTTGGTCTCGGTGACTGGGAGGTAGCGCAGTAGCGGACTGGAACCCCCCTGACTCCTGAGAGTGCTAAGAGCCTAATGCTGCGAAGTCGAGGATAGTACGAAGTACGATGGAACTCTTTCGATTGATCCAGCCAGTCGGTGCTCAGAAGTACCTCCAGAATGATAGAATCACCCCATCAACGTTTTCGTGCAGATAAGAAACCCTAAGGTGGAGATGGTCCAGTCAACTCTCGTATGGTTCGATCGCTCATTCGTCCCTGGCAAATGCCGACAGCGGAGATGAATGCGCTGCACGTGACCCCCCAACTCGGAATCTCGAACATTGTTCGTGGAAGACTTCAACATCGACCGTGGCTTTAAACAATTTCTCGTAACGGGATTATGCCCACTTTTCGGCGGGTAACTTGTGTGTGAGCCAAGCACATTTGGATCAATCTTGGCTCCACCGCTATGGGTGAAAGACTTACCTATCTAGTTGATTCATTTATTAGCCCCCGGATATCCCCGTTAGGGAAATGCGACCATTCTTGAGGCGTGCTGCGACGTAGGGCCTACCCGTTGAGAGTCCCTTCCTGTGTTTACCTGAAGAACGTCTTTGCAGATCTCCTGGGATCATCTCTGGGGTATCATTCAAGGCAAGACATCACAAATCTCAATCTGCCGCGTTCCTAGAATGCAAAAGACTAAGTTATACTGGTATAAAGCCTGAAACCGCCCATGGGTTCGACTCAAGCATGGAAACGGTCGCTGCATCGCCTCTATACCCATGGACCAGAGAACCAGACTGCGGAAGGCTTGTGATGCCTGCAGCATTCGAAAGGTGAAAGTGAGTGTTTTGCATTGCACCCTCGCACTCATATACACTTATAGGAGACATGTCTAACGGACACCACCTCAGTGTGATACAAGCGGACCACCCTGTCGGTCGTGCGCAAGTTTGGATATCCCCTGTACCTATGAGAGACCAAGCAGACGCCGTGGTCCTCCCAACCGTCATGCAGAAGCGCTTAAACGGCAGAAGCCCACGGTGTCACCTGCTGGCTCCCCCTCTCCGTCAGATCATACGTCTCCAGAATCTACAGGATTGTTGAACAGTCAGCCTTTTCCGTCAGCAATTTTCTCATTAGAATTGATATGTCCCTTACCCACGATTCACCTCTTAGTCGATGATTACTTCACCTACATTCACCCATTGATACCCGTTCCTCATGAGCCGATGTTTCGTGCTGCTCTCGAACGAAGAGATGATGCCACTAACCGCACCTTCCTGGCCCTGGCGGCCTCCATGATTGGAGTACTGGTGACTTCGTTTCCACGACGACCAAAGATTCATCTGAACACTGCGGCCGAAAAGGCAGCGTTCCCGCACTCTATGGCACTGGTCAAGCGGTGTCGGGACGTGGCCGTTCAAGTAAGAGGGCCAGGATATCTCGATCGGAGCCCTACCGTCTATGACGCTGCGACGAGTTATTTTTTGTCGATCTGCTCAGGTTATATGTACAATATGCGAACATGTCGCTCGTATCTGTCCGAATGTCTGACGATGCTTCACGTGTATGATTTATGTGGTCATAACACCCGAATGCGGACCATGAGTTCGACGAGCTCAAACTCCACTACGTCGTTCCTATCGCAGGGTCAACCTAGTGGGTCGGGAGATGGTCAGCTCGACATAATCGAACAAGAACTCGGCCGGCGCTTATTCTACACTGTCTTGGTTGGGTACCGAACGTTGCAGCAGATGGGGTCAACGGACTCTACTTTTCATATCCCTCCAGAAACCCCAACTGAGCGGTATCCTCCCTTACCTCTCGAGATAGATGATGAGTTTATCTGTCCGACTCACGTTAAACCTCAACCGCCCAACAAAGTATCTCGGCTTGTGGGGTTTAACCTTAATGTCCGCGTATACAACTCGTACAATCAGGTGTCAGCTTGGGAAGTTGCATTTGGTACTGGTCAGCCTTTCGACTGGGAACGGCAGAGGCTTGCTGTCTGGGAAAGCTTACAGAAAGCCAAATCCGCAGTTGCCGACGTCCCAAGAGAGCTCTCACTACAGTCTTCGGCATTTGGTCAGGGTCCTGGTCCGATCCCCACGGAGGATCTGGATTTCTGTGAAAGGCGGCGCGTCCAGTACGAGATCCAGAAGGCAAATATATACGCTAGCCAACTGGGGACTCGGTCTTACCTGGTGGAAAAATACTGGGCCCTGTACGCCGCTTGGAGGGCATATCGCAGCCGGACAGAACGAGCGACTCATAATAGTCCTGTGCCGGTCAAGGTTGAGGAAGAGCCGGTCAATGCGGCTGGAGCCGACGTAGACGCCCAGTCGGATCATATCGGAGCCACCATGGCGGATGAGCGTCGGATTGTGATCCGGGACATGTTTGTCTTATTACGCTCTATCAACGAGGTCAACATGGAGCCTAACGGGCTTAGCTTTGTATGATTCCTCGCTCTCCCTGTGATAAGCAGGCGCTAACAAATGCCATGTTTAGACTGTCAAAGTCCGCCAGGTTGCCTCTACGCTGCTCAACCTTCCCAACCCAAATATGGAGCTCGCTCCTTCCACCGCGTTAGCAGCGGGGCCGCACCCACTGACCGTGGCCGAAGCGGAATCCTACCTCCATGCCTTCATCGACACCCTTATA
Organism: Aspergillus coremiiformis; assembly: GCA_009193565.1. Lineage (NCBI taxonomy): Eukaryota > Fungi > Ascomycota > Eurotiomycetes > Eurotiales > Aspergillaceae > Aspergillus > Aspergillus coremiiformis. The sequence continues at coordinate 53,194 of ML739130.1, read as the reverse complement.
CGTCTGGAGGGAATGGCAGCCCCGAGCCTGGGGATGGGCGAAGCCAGTCCACCGGCCAACGGCCGATCGATGAGTTATTTGAGCGATCAAGATCGGGACGAAGAGGAACTCCGCAAATGGGCCAGTCTCAAGGAGTATCAAGCAAGGTTTGCAGCCGCGGGAGGAATGTTTTCGCAACTGTAATGCCATGGTGCTCGTTCTCTTGTATATGTATACGTGCATGCATTTCCCTGACTAAATACGCATGGGATGGCGAACGGAGTTGTGGGTGGTCTGCCTTGATAAGGCTTTATGGGCTACACAACGGTATGTACCAGTATGCTCGATCTTTTCTTTTCTTTGTATCATATACTACATCGTTAGATATAGTCTGTGGAGCTCAGCGATCGCCGCTTCATTCACATCGAACAGCCGACAGGTTTTGATATAGATTCTCTGCTTATAAACTATACATAGTAGTATTTCCCGCAGGCCTTCATGGCGTCCTGCATAGTCCATAGTGATTTATTCACTTCTACAACTAGCGACGACGGCCTTTGAAGCTGTAGACAATTCCAACGAGAGTTAATAACCCGCTTAAATGTGGCTACGTACTACTTTATAGAGTTCGCTATCCACCAACTGCCGATCCAACACCGAATGAAAGTCATATCAACGAACTCCCAAGATCCAGACCCAAACCCTCAGCGGGACAGTCATAGCGCAGGACAGTGTGAAAGAACCGTTAGACGAGGCCGAAGAAACCAAAGCAGAAGTCAATGGATACATCACGAATCCAGGGCCAGCAGAGCAGTAGTAGCGAGCACTTCACCGCACTACGGAGTATATATAGAGCAAAGAAAAAGATGAAACACCTCGATTCCACAAATCCAGCGCAACTTCCCAGAAACCGACAGACCGGATTCGTAATCGACCAGCCCTAACTTATAGTATCGTGGGATTTATGTTCGGCCGGGGATGTTGGAGGCGTTGGATGCTTGGGGGGGGGGGGATTGCGGGGGTTTGTCGGGCTGAGTTGGCCTTTCGGTGGGTTGCGTTTCATTCGGGGTTGAGGGCTGAGATGGGGGATGGGTTGGTGGTTGGGGCGAGTTGTTTGGGGCAGGTTCGGGGGACGATGGAGGGGTTGAGCAGGGGCCCGCTTGGGGAGGAGACTGTGCGGAGGATTGAGGGTCTTTGGGGGTTGGTGGAGGAGGAGGCGGTTTTGAATAATTTTGAATTTATAACGCGGGAAATGGGGGCTTAGATGGATGGCTGTGGGTGTAGATTGGAGTACATTTTTATTAATTAGGGGTGAGTTTGTCTGCTCAGCTATCTAGATGGAAGGTATTGTTTACAACTTGATACTTTATAGTAAAGAAAGAGAAAGAATGACCATCACTCAGGCCTAGTGGGTAGCCGTAACTGTCACCGTCATCGTAGCGACGGTTTTCGTCTCGGTGATCTTCTCTGTCACCGTCATCGTCTCAGTCTTGGTCTCCGTCACCGTTAAGGAAAGAAACATCGGCGAAACGGGGTTCACCACCAACGATCCCCCATTATCAGGGGCTGGGTTCGCCGCCTTCTGACTACTTGTGGCCGGTGCGGTCTCCCCGGAAGCGCCATCAGTTGGCACAGGGACAGGCGCAGTAGGGAATGGTGACGGGGTTTGCCCAGCTCCTGGCAAACCAACGGTGACAATCTTGGTCTCGGTGCGGGTAAAATGACCAGTCGGTTTTGGGGAGGCTCCGACAGGCGTCAATGCTGTTGGGAAAAGCCCATCGATCAATGGGACCGTTATGATCTGGCTTGTGGATACCCCCGGTATGATTATCACGATTCTGGGTTTCGAGACGGAAGTTCCTGTTATCGCGGGAGTGGTGGGTGCCTTACTTGTAGGCATACCAGTGAAAGGAGAATGGTGCGGTTGGATAATAGGTACACTAGTGGTAGTCTGTGAGCAGGGCGATGAGCCCGCACAAGAGGGGGTGGCCGTGGATGCCGTGGATTGTGCAGCATTCCCTGTGTTGGGTGTATGGATATCGCTGGCCGTGCCTGGTGTCGAATGGGTGCTGGCTTGGGCAGAATAAGATGTAGTCGCTATTAGCGCACTTGTAGCAGCTTTTAAGGAAGGCGACGATAATTGAGAAGCTGCCGCTGTAGGCTGTACGGCAGTTCCTGTGTTGATTGTATTTGTCTGACCGTATTGGGATGCACTCGCTATGGGTCCACTTGTAGTAGTCGGCAAGGATGGTGATGATGGGCGAGAAGCTGTGGGCGTGGATACTGTAGGCTGTACGGTGTTCCCTGCATTGGTTGGAGAGGTATTGCTAGTTTGGTACGTCCCGGTAGATGTGCCTGATGTACTAGCTCCAGGCAGGGTATGAATTCCGCCGGCCGTTGGGCTGGATGAGGCCGTAGACCCTCTGGTGCCAGTTGCTGTGGAACTGCCGAAGAGGGGTGATGAATGCTCAATGATAAAAGGCCCAGATGATGCAGGGGCCGTCCTCCACGAGGGAATCGTCGAACCGCCAGAAGAGGGGTTTGCGGAGGATGTTGCTGGGAATGCTTGTGATGTACTCCCGGTAGCCTTCCAAGAAGCCGGCGGGAAGAGTGTCGATGAGCCTGCTCGAGATATGCCGGATGATGGTGTTTGCGACTGCATTCCTGAGGGCCCAGCTGTGGGGCTGGAGAAAAAGATTGTTGATGTGATTGTGGTTGTCGTGATCGTAGGGTCCAAAGCCTCGTTCTCTGAGGCACGCGTGGAGTCAGCAAGCCCAATGTGGACCTCGGAGGCTGTCTCTGTGAGTAAGTAGGCTGGCCGTGATATGTCGTTTACTTTAGAGGATGGAGTAACTCGGGTACTGTAAGTGTGAGAGGTGGGTGTGACAATGAGTGATTTGGATGAATGTGTAGCAGCTGTCGACGAGTTACTTGTGCCTGTGTGCAACGGTGTAACTGCCGTCTTGGAGGTAAATACCGAATGGGTCTCAGAAGGGTCGTCCTCAACATCGTTAGCTGTAGTATGGTAGTACAGAGCACCGGTCGAGGTTGACCCTGACTGAGTCGAATTGACTGTGGTGGAGGATGTGCTAGCCGCAGTACTAGTCAATGAAGTGACATTCTGAAGGGTATGCGAAGCGACCGTAAAAGTGTCTAATTTAGATGACGATTCAGACTTGGATTCCTGTTGCCTTTTCGCTAATAAACGAGGATGAGCAATGGGACCTGCCGAGGACAGCGCGGCAACCAGGTAGATACCGAGAGTTGTATACAAAAAATGCATCTTGTCGCGCGGGGTTAAAGGAGCTGGACAATACAGAAATCTCTGCAATCAGAATTTAAGGAGAGGACGCGAAGAGGGTATTATCAGATCGATCTGACATGGTAAGGGAAGACCAAGTGGAGTCAGTTCAGAGGAGACAATCACACCTCTTGGCTGAAATAACGAGGGAAGGCTTGAAAGACAAGACAAATAATGGAGACACATTCTGGACAATGCAGGATTGCACCAAGGAGAGACCGGATCTTTAAACCATGCAGCCTTTGTTGGCCAGACCACCATGAATCTCAATGCCCTTGACGCTATGCAAAAGGCAACAGAATCACTTTGGGCATATCTCAAACGGGCCTTGAGGATCTGCAAAGGTTGGTGATTGAGTGGATGGATTGGCGCGCGACAAAGCAATAGTTCTGCACAAAGGCGCTGAACGTTGGGCGCCAGCGATGATTGGCGCTGACACTTCAAAGCCTCATTTTCTGAAACGAGGGAAAATGGGACAGGGGAAAAGTGGGTTGTTTGCTGGAACATATGAAGTGCATTCTTGCAGGGAGTACGGAGGACTGCTCTTGTATTTTCAAGAGATTTTCCCTCCCCCGTTCGGACTCTGGATGTCACGTCCAGTGATCAGTTGGCAGCCATAAATACATAAATTTACGCTGACCAGATAATTGCCATCTTTTCCCGCTTAGAAGCAAGCCCTTTGAGTCAACTTCAATTGGCATCAGGACTCAGTCATCATGTCGGTCGTTCCGGCTTTGTCTTTTTATCACGAGTAGAATCAAAGGACGGTTTTCTGGATGGGAGGAAGAGTTAAGGACTTAAAATTTAGCGCCCCAGATGTTCTCTTTGATGAACGTTATAAATCGGTATTATTGACATTCCACTCGGATTCGTGTATGCTCACCTCGTCGCAACAGTGAAAGAATCACTTATTCCCTCGAACGCTCCAATATCGCCCTTGACGGTCTTGAAATCTCCATAGTAATGTAGCCGATATGTCCCGTCCTGCAGGGTGGTGGGATTTCCCACATTGTAATAGTCATCCTCTATCTGCCACTGGATGGTAACTTCGCTGTGACCTAAAATCCTATTCGTTCTCTCCCAGGCATAAACAAGGTTCCAGTCCCGGTCTGTACGGACCACTTCCCAAGTGTCAGTTCCGGGTTTCTGTCGCTCAACCGCCGCGAAGGTGGATTCGAGGCGTAGATTATTCCGAGGGTTAGCTCCCACGAATGTAGCGTTCACGATGTCACCAGGTTCGTACGTAGCGTTGCCCACGAAGGAAATGACATTTCCGAAAGTTTTACCGATGGGACGACCGTCGTACAAGACACCCGGGATAAACGATAGAGACCTGTCTGTGTTGATGGGAGGTCTCACTTTGGAGTCAGGCGTTGGCAAGCTAGAGGTGTTACCAAGGTATGGAAGGTATGTTAGGGTGAGGTTGACATATGCTGCGAGAGTGTTGGGACCGTAAAGAGTTGAGGCACCCTCATAACGTTGGACATTGTACTCTTCCTCTGTGGCCACATAGTGAGCGTAGCTATTTGACGGAGCACCTAAGACCACCAAGGGATCCGCCACTGAAAGCACATCCTTCGCAGCTTTTGCAATGGCTTCTTTCCAGCGCCTCCCAGACATAGTTGTAGCCTCACTGGCTGAGATGATGATAAACAATTGACCGACCCTGAGAACCTGAATATCGACGATATTTGGAGTCCATGGATACGGTTTCATTGCTGCGCCCACATCTAAGAGGACCTTTTTCGGTGCTTGGCATGCTTGCTGTTCCTCAGATGGCTGGTGAAGAAACGCACGGGCAACATACCATAACGGATTAGAGTCCGCCGGTCCACTGCTGTTCTGTGTGAAGTCAAATTTGCCCGGTCCATCGGTAGTGCCAGCAGCAAAGGAGAAACCCAGAGCTGCCGAGCATGTCTTCAGAGTACTTCCATTGAACGGCGAGGTGAAAGTATAATTGGAGAGATCCTGATACACGTGGAAGGCCCGAACATCAGAACTCTGGGTAATCCGAGTGAGATTAGAATCCAACTGATCGTAGAGTTTCCTGGCAGCCTCATATTGAAGCTTTCCGATCTCGAAACAGCTCTTGGCACCGTTGTCCTTTTCGCGGAAGTGAGGCCCACGGCCACGACATTTTTCCATTGTACCACCACACGTGCTGTCCGAATACCGACACATCTGCCCAGAGCCATCTTCGCACCACGCGCCTAGGACGTTCGGGCTTGTATCCCCGACGTTTGACTGAGAAAAGCCCGCAACAAAATCATCAGCAAATCTGCTGTTGGCCCTGACGCTCCTTTCGAAAAGCCACGCTGCAACTCCTTTGTTGTCACCAGTCACTAATGTATTGTTATTATACATGGATGTGCCATGCACTGGGAAGAACGTCAAAATGGCCGTTGTTTTATTATCCGTTGCCCGGTCGAATCTCAAAAGCGTCAGTGTCTTATCCACGTCGCTCGAGTATCGCGCCTTTTCTTCGTCCGGATTGTGATCGTAGCTGTACGGGCTTCTGTTGATATTCGCATTTTCAATGTCTATCGAGCCAAAGCTAAGGCGCCCGGGAGCTATACTCTGATGAGCTCGTTTGATAGAGAGCAAGACGCCATCGACGATCGTCTGATAACTCTGTTTATCGAATCCCTTGTTGGGAATCTGAGGGAGGAGATAATTCATCCACGCCCCCGGTCCGGAGTGCGAATGGGTTCCTGTGAAGGCTACGTTGTGCTCGCCATAGTCCGCATATTCACCACCGAGGTTGGCCAGGCGCTCGAGGACTCCATGGCGCACCCCGGTGTCACCCGTCAGCGAGTCTATAATCAGGTAGATAAAGGTATCCTTGGGTTTCCTGGGGTCCGCAACTATGAAAGCACGAGAGTAGATTCGCTGCCGTAGACCAGTTCCAATTTGGTCCAAGCTAGCATAGCCACCAAATCCGACTTCGACCACAGGCCTGGTTCAAAGATGTTAGCATCATACTCCAGGTACATACTAATCATCATGACAAGGGGGAACAAGTAGAGCATGGAGCAATTAAGGTAATACACAAGATACGTTAAGAGAAAAACCTACCCCGTAATGTCCGCTCTGCCAGCCCCTAGAAGGAAAATGCTATCATCGGACGCAAATTCAGGATGCCTGTTGGCCCATCTATATCTGCTATCGACAACGAGCGACTGATTGGGGTCTGGTATGATGGAAAACAGCAATAGTAGAACCACTCCAGCCGTAAAGGCACCGGCGATTACGACATCTAGCCTTGCGTTCGCCATCTTAAGGATTATGGATATTACGGTTGAAAATAAAAAAAATAAGAATGTTACCGCATCAGAAAGCTGGCTGTCGAAGGGGTACCGGAGCCTTTTTATCCGGTCATCTCCGTGAATATCTTCAAGTCAAGGCGAGTCGATTACCCGGAGCAGGCATGACCGGAAATAGAAATTGAGCAAGTGATGGAACTGAAATGTGATCACCGAATGAATTCCAAAAGGGCCAAAAAGGGTGTGATTGGGTGTTAAGCTGCACAAAAGGATGTAAGCTGAATCGGGCACATTTTAATAAATTTCCCCGCGCGGACAATTTATGTGGAGCACGTCTTTAAAGTTACGGTACTACGGTATGGATGGACAGTACGGAGTACAATACATACAGTACAGTACAAAAATACAACAATCACTGACAAAGACAATAGAGAACCCATTAAAAGCAGAAACAATGAGCAAGATAAAAATAGGAAAAGCCGTAAGCGTTACGCCTGAAGTATGTATGTACATACCAGACCTCATTGCCACCGACTTTTAGTAACTTCCAACAGGCCAACTTGAACAAAATGCATCCAAGAAGCGCTCCCTTAACGGACATGGATCCCTCCAAGTCAATAGTATTAGGGAGGCCCGTGTTCAATATTTGAGGTTGACCTAGAGGGACAAAAGGATGCATTGAAGCTTTTTCACGACAACGGCAATCCTGGATATACCGAGAAAGGTCGTGATCTGAATCAATTTCGCTGCGAATCCAATGCATACAAGAAGCTCTTCACTTCTGGTGTCTGTGAGCGCAGCTTCGTTCCGAAATTCTACGGGATCCGGCTGCATTCCATCCTGCTTCCCAACATTTCGCCAAAGACAAGTTGAAGCCGAGAGCAATATTGCTAGAATCCCTCCCAAACGCAGAGAGTGTAAACTGCGTGAACTGCTCGGATGTGCTCTATTGCCAGGCAATTGAGGGCATGAAGGAGATACACCAGGCGGGTGTTCACCGAGATATCTACCCGAAAAACCTTCTCCTTGTTCGTGGAAACCCCGATAGGCTGGTTTGGATTGACTTTGACGTTGCAACAACTTCCTTCACCGACTTTGGGCCTGAACAGCTGGCCCGCGGTGACCACGAAACTGCGCTTGTGAAGGGATTTGGGGAAGCACTGGTAAGGGCTCCGTTGTTGCCTGTGTTGGAAGCATTTAGTGTACTCCAGCTGACTGACGAATACAGAAAGATGACCAGGCCGAGGGACTTCCCTCGGATACCAAAATTTATTGAGGGGGTTATAGGCTTTGAATGATTCTGACGATGTTTGATGGCGTTTTGTAACAGAGATGGGTTGGGCGGAGTTTCGAGCCAGGGCTGTTTCACTTCATTCGAAATATCATCCATTGGAACCCACACTCGTATCCTCAAGAGTCGCTCTCAAGGCCAATTGGATCCTGTCTTCGCTCCGATTCTCGTCTAAAATGATCTCGCGCTTTTTTATCACATTTCACTGGATGACGTTCGGCAGTTGAGCTGGGCTCATAGGCGATAGTGTTGTATAGCACAATCAACTTTATTTTCAACGATCCCCTCCATCAACAACAACTGAATCAAGATGGTTAATCTGTATATAGTAATAATAATAATAAAATTATACCCCGATAGGCCTGCTGCCATACGGTCCATCTCCGGAGTTACTAATTCTGCCAATTATGGTTTAACATATCTTGAACAACTTAGCTCATAATGAGCTTGTTGGTCAGCCTGAACTGGTCAACAACCTCCACAGTAGTAAGCAGACTATTGAGGCAAATCCGCCTGTTCGCCCTGAGTGCTTTCCGTTTATCCTGGTATTTACCAGTTGCAGTGGATTATTACGTGACGGGGGGTCTTCTTACCCATGCCACACCGTGTGCATACAACCTCTTAACTGTCGTTCAATTGCGTAATACCTGCTGTTGCTGTTGCTGTTGCTGTTTCAGGACCGTACTCCGTACTAAGCTTTGCATGCCTCACTCTCCCCATTCTCCTTGCTTCCTTTTGGTTGGGTCTTTGCATGCAGCTACCCGCTCATTTGAACTCATGCATGTTGCGGCTCTGTTGGTGAATTCAGGAATATGACATGAGGTTAATAGCAACCCAATGGATTCTGAGATACAGGAAAAGTTATTACAAAGCACGGACCTGGTGGTGGACGATGGAAGAAGGTCTTGTCAAGCCAGATTGTGTATTCACAGAGGTAGTCAGGCCTTGCATTCATTGGAGGCCTATAATTTAGTGCAGGCCCTTCGATTCTGTTAGCAGATATAACAGCAGTCTAGTTGGGACTGAGTTTCGCAATCTATTGAACAGATGACGGCAATGCTGTAATAGCACTGATAAGTCACTGTTAATAGTGGAAGCAATGTGGTAGCAATCGTGGCATTGTACTAAAGAGCGTGGGCAGCTACGAGAGCTGTACGAGTAAATCCAACTCGTACGACTCGCGTAGCACTGGCGTGGACGTTAACCCAATGGTAAACTTATGCTATGATCAACTCCTAACTTCAATCGTGTCGGTTTGATAGTCGGAGCCTTATAGCTTTTTATACCGTTTGATGGTTATCTGTGGCCCCTTGCTCTAGCAACCAAGGTGATGCCACATTCGCGCCATATTACCTTTCACTTGTACTGACTGATTCTGGTCTGACTGGTCGCGATACAAAACTGGTAGGTGCGATTGTTTCCCATAAAAGTCCTGTGCCATTGCTGCTTGGTGAGACACAGACCGTGAATCTTGGTGTTCCTGGTTGATTTGTAGCACTAAGAATAGCGTCCCAGTGAGGTTGAAAGATATCTTCGCTTTGCAGTGTCTCCAGCCAAAGGATGCTCCTGATACGGATCAGTGCGTCGTTCCAATTGCGCAGCTGTAGTGAAATAGCCATAGCCCGGGCTCTCTCCATAAACCACTGGTAATGGGTTGTGCCAGTCGAGGCCACCATTCCAACTGCAAGAAGCCAGACATCAAGCGAATCGTACACATGAGGTGACAAATCGAGTCCCTTGAGATGCTCCATGAGCCGGGTGACAATCGCGTTCATTATGACTGCATGCGAGTAATACGTTGGGCCCTGAATGATGAACATGTAAAGTATGATGGAGTAGCGAATGCATTCGGTGATCGGTGAAGCCTGGGTGTTTTCTATGCCCGGAGCTGAGAGCAGAAGCCGGTGTATGACAAAGCATGTGAGATCATGAAGTCGTGTGGTTGAGAAAGGTATTTGTTGCGCCCGCTGGAATGCATTATAGAGACGAATATATACATTTTTGACCGCATAGTCGACACCAAGACTGGCGGGCTCAGACAAATCATCCTGAGGAATAACTGAATCTAACTGCCATTCCGGAATGGGAGGTATGCCATCTCCAATGCCGACGTCATCCTGGGTCTCGAATTGAGGATGGCCCATGACAATCAACGATACCCTTTGGCATATGTCAATAGGATCCTCTCTCTATGTGACCAAGGGGTGACTTACCAGCTGATCATTCTCGCGGTTAGCGGGCTGGTTTGCCTGATTGAATTGATTCCACCTCTCATATTGACCAGTCTTTTCACTCCATCAACATGCATTTCGCTAACTTTGATGTTGCCCTTGCCAAACTGGGAGCCGTGAAACTATTAGTGACGGGTTCAGCAGATAAGGGAGATGGGGGGAAAGAAGCCCGAGAGAGGATCTCACTTCGATAGCTGCCAAAGTGATAATCGAGTTCATCGTCCCGTCTTGGACAGCTAGCGACGGATCTTCGACTTTGCGGCGGAGTAAAGCTATAGAGTCCGCCATGAGAAGTTCGGAGGCTTGAAAGCCCTTCTGGGCCAGCAGCTCCTCATCAAGACATGCTGTCTGCAGTGAGACGTGGAATAGCGCTGGATCGCCCAGAGCAAGTGGCCACCAAGAGATGAGAAATGGGTTTGATGTTGGGTTTAAGTCGAGAGGGTAGTATTGAAATGCGATCTTGTGAATAACTGAATTGGTAAGCTCAGCCTTGGTCGATGACGTCGATCGGAGATCTACATACAGCTATGGATGAGACGTTGAACACGTTGCCGGGGAAGTCTCGTTTGTGGGTATGAATCGAAAGGATCGAGCGACCCGGTTCTGTAGCTGGTTAAAGTGCTTCGGAGTCCATCGAGAGGTCGGATTAATGCGCAATCATCCTCCCGGCCGGAACCTGCCGGTGGTGCCGTCAAGGGCTCGTTCGCATAGAGGCACTGGACTCTACGCTTAATACAACGTGAGCAGCGCGGTATGCGAAGGTCGCAACTATGTTTGGATTTGGCGCATGCAGCACAGGACCGACGAAGAGTTTGGGGCATTTTTTGGAGAGGAAAGTCGAGTTCATGTACGTTTCATGGTATTGAGAAAGAGTCACAATATTAGTGAGGACAAAGTGAAAGAGTAAGACGATGGTTTAGTAAAACGGCGCGCCATATGAGATCCATCCTAAGAGGTTCCATCTGTTCAGTGTTTACCCGATAAATGGGCCGATTCCCCCACCCAGCCAATACTTTTCCTGGGAATTGATTAACTTTCTCTTCTTGAATCTCGATTTTAATTGTATCAGAAGTTACCTTGCTTATTAAACAGTGCGTTTCAGTAAATATTCCATTCTTTATATATCGACCCCTAAAGCAAATCAAATACAAAATAAATCATATAATACGGGAGTGTTTCCATTGAATTAATGATACCTTACCTAAGCATGTCTAATGATCAAGTTGACAGCTCCACATATCGACCCTTTTCACCAATCATAGATGAGTTGAAGCTATTTTAGGGCTTGCCCTGACCCAAAGAGGACTAGACCCCGCAGACGGCATCTATACAAACATTCGGAGTCTAAACCCAATTCGGTCAAAACTATACACTGGACTCATCCACAATCCAAGGTATAGTACGATCTGGATCCCATATCATCTGAGCTTCACGGGACGAAAGACCCTTATAAAAAAGACATGGAGTACCCGTTTCTTTCGTGTCCCAAGTTGGGAAGCTTAGTCTTACCATCAAAACCATCAACATGGTTGTGAACTTCAACACCTCCAGCGCTCAGCCTGAGCTGTCGCAACCGTGGTCTGTCACAGTCAGAACCTCCCAATTGCAAGGTGCCTTGCCAGATTTCCTTGTGGGCTGGTCTACCTGGCAATACATTGTGACTTTCTTGCTTGGGGTGGTGGTTTATGACCAAGGTAACTGGAAAGATCGAGTCCATGGGATACTTCATCTAGCTGACGCCGTCTCTAGTCATGTACCTCAAGCGAAAGGGTTCCATCGCTGGTCCTCCGTTCAAGATTCCGCTCATGGGCCCATTTCTCCAAGCGATCAATCCGAAGTTCGAAGCATATCTTGCACAGTGGGCGAGTGGACCTCTCAGCTGTGTATCTGTCTTCCACAAGTATGTTCTCTCGCCCATCAACAAACCTGTTCAAGCGCCCCTGCTCACTCCTTACATTACAGATTCGTCGTTCTTGCCTCCGATCGAGATATAGCTCACAAGGTTTTCAAGTCACCCCAATATACTGAGCCATGCATAGTGCCGATCGCAAAAGACATCCTAGGCCACAAATCATGGGTTTTTCTTCAGGGTAGAGACCATGCCGAGTACCGGAGGGGATTGGCTCCGCTGTTCACCAACAAGGCCATGGCCACCTATCTCCCGGTTCAAGAGAAGGTATTGGCAGACTACTTCGACAAGTTCGTTGCCGTCAGCAAGGCGAATCAGGGGAAGCCAAAGGAGTTCATGTCCATGTTCCGCGAGATCAACTGTGCGCTTTCATGCCGCACCTTCTTCGGTGATTACATATCTCAAGACGCGGTCAAGAAGATCGCCGACGACTTCTACCTAGCTACAGCCGCCCTCGAGTTGGTCAACATTCCGTTGTCGATGTACATTCCATTCACCAAGACGTGGTTGGGGAAGCGGACGGCCGATGCCGTTCATGTCGAATTCGCAAAATGTGCAGCTGCGTGCAAGGCAAACATGGCAATCGGCGCGACGCCCACGTGCATCGTAGACCATTGGGTGCTCCACATGATGGAGTCCAACAGATATCGCGAGAGAATCGCCGCGGGAGAGACAGACGTTGAGAAGCCAAGGAATCTGATCCGCGAATTCACGAATGAGGAGATTGGAGAGACACTGTTCACTTTCCTCTTTGCATCTCAGGATGCGTCCAGTAGTGCCACAACTTGGTTGTTCCAAATCCTCGCCCAGAGACCCGACGTGCTCGATCGATTGCGAGAAGAAAACCTGGCCGCGCGGGGTGGTGATAGGAACAAGTCCTTCGATCTTCCAATGTTGGAGTCGCTCACCTACACCAACGCAGTTATCAAAGAGCTACTTCGCCACAGACCACCCGTTATCTTCGTTCCCTACCTCGCAACAAAGAACTTCCCTGTTACACCCGATTACACCGTTCCCAAGGGTTCCATGATCGTCCCGTCATGCTATCCAGCTCTGCACGACCCGGAGGCTTACCCCAACCCCGATGACTTCGATCCCGAGCGCTGGATATCCGGAGATGCCGAGTCTAAGACTAAAAATTGGCTAGTCTTCGGTGCGGGAGCGCATGACTGCCTCGCAAGGAGGTATGTACCGCTGTCTATGGCAGGTATGATCGGCAAAGCGGCACTGGAGCTCGATTGGAAGCATTATGCTACGGAGAGGTCGGAAGAGATTAAGGTGTTTGCGACGCTGTTTCCAATGGTAAGTACTCACCATTGATTCTTCCCCAGTCTTTTGTTCCTACTTGTGGCTTGTGCTAATTCTAAATATAGGATGAGTGCCCATTGGTTTTTAAGAAACGACCATAGAAGCGCACTATTGTTAATTAGAACTCAATCTTGTTACTTGTACCACTAAGAGATGTTATATTGCATAATAATACCTATAGATCCAGCCATTTTTTTGATAAAATTTCAACTAAAAAGAAAGCCTCTCGAAAGATATGTGTACTGTACCTGAACCTTTGCTGTCAGCGTGAACTTGCAGGATAGTGAGAATGATCGGCCATATTGGCTTACATGAATGCATACACATCCAGTGATGCGATGCCAGTTGCTTGTACTTACAATTTCCTTGTCAATAAAAACTACTAGTATCTCACTTCGATTAGCATTCTTGAATATTAAAGGAATTCAAAAGAATTCACTCCTTAGCTCACGTCCCACTGAGATGTTCTACCCTTCTTAAAACCCTACTTAGGCATTCTAATATATATTGGGAGGAGTATATGGAGAAGATCTATTCCTTCCTTGGATTCTGTAACAGATTCTTCTTTCTGAATATGCACCGATACAGTTCAACTCAGATATCTGACTGTTGGCCTTAAAGTAGCGGGTCGAGACGGGTTCTGGTGGGTCTCAGGCCCGAATCTACGGACAAGAGTGGGTGTAATTGCCCAGTGGACATACTCCGTAAGCCCTGATGGATGGTAGGCTTAAGACCTAAGCCCTGATTCAATATCCACGGCTTCAAAAGCAACTGCGTTTTATGCTGAAGCAAGAAGTATGCTTGGTGACTTGTGCAACGTCCACTTCCCAGCCCACTGTACTCTGATGTTGATGTGATCTGAATTCAATACCATCATGGGGTCATTGAAATCCACGACTGAATTCTTCTCCTATGTGCCACCGACAAGCCGTAGCTAAGCGCAACCAAGATCCAAGATCAGATTCCCAGTTACAGCAAACTGTCGTGCAGGACATATGTGCGGCCGCCATGGTTGATCATACTCCTACCTTCGATATTGGCAAATCTATATGGGCCAAATTTCAATATGGACCGATTCAAATGGGGGTACTGCAAAGGATGGAGGTTCCTGGTATTTGAAGGAAATTTCCCACCTTTAGTAGGTTCTTGCCATCTAGTAGGGTGTTCTTCATTAAGAATGCTCTGCAATAGGAGATAGCGGCGGGAATTAGAGCAGTAGGACGAGTTATCGTCTGGCTAAGTAACATATATGTCAGTGAAGCCTTCGCTGGGTTCACTCCTCCGATTGTACATGGGAGACTATTGGCAAAGATAACTATATTTATCCCAGGCCATGTTTTCTCGATCCGATCAAGGCCGTGGAGCAAAGAAAATGAAATCATTTACCAGCCGAGACCACCTTTGGAGTTAGGCATCCGCTCTGTAGAGGCTGTTCGCTGTCCAGTACCTGAGTCGGGCAGGTAGCTATGGCACACATAAGTGTCTTTTTCGGTACGTGTCCTCTGCTGGTCACTAAGGGTCTTTCACCGAGCACATAATATCCTACCACCACAACTGTGTACCGTCAGGCAACGAAGGTTATCCCTTTAAATGCCGCTTACGCAAGGAAACGGTGATGAGCTGTATACCGTTACGGACGGTTATTTGGACCTGAAGAACATAGCGACTGATTTTGACCGTAGAATTTCCGCAGAAACTTTTTGTCTCTAAGTAGAGACTTAGGTGGGCGTGTGAGGTGAGATTGTGGTGAAGATTACTCCATATTAAAGGCTAAAGCTGTCAGAGCTGCTGTCTCACCGCCCGGCAGAAAAGATGAAAGTCGGCGGACGTGAACTTCATCTGTCCTTCCAGTCAATACTTATTGGCCAAGAGCTTCTCGTCTTAAGTCTAGTTTTCCTTACGGGTCTGTCTCTAATTACACCAATTTCTCCAACTATTTCAAGATGCCTCTTATCAATGAGTCTCATGACTCCCTCCCATGTAGGTTTAGCCTTTCCTAACATCATTTGTTCTCCCTTTCTGACCATGGGCTCTTCTCCAGATATTGATGCTGAGCCTTCCGCTCAAGCTCGAGCTAATGCGGAGAAGCTCATCGCCTCAGAGCTTCCTGCAGACTATTCGTTGACAATTCATCCTTCCATCCCCGCTTTTCCCGAACCCCAGTTTTCTCCCCTCATCCAGCAGGAGGTCGAACGGAAAGCTGATGGATTACCCTTGACCGGTGGAATTGACCTTTCGCGCTATGAGGCCCCTGAGCCACCAACCCGATCGTCGGAGGCGGGACCAAACGCTATCCCAAACCTCGAGGAGTGGCGCCAAGCCTTACAGAAGGCCTACACAGCCAGCTCTCATTTGTCCATGAGGCAGGATAATCTGACTCTGCTGGAAGAAAATGGTAAAAACGCGTGGCTGATTGGAAATTCTCAATTGGAGGATATCTTACGAGGACTTGAGAAGGAATTGGCTGAAACCAAGGAAGCTGCGGAGACGGTGAACAAGCAAAGAAAGATTGCTCAAGAGTCTAGTAAAGGAGAGCTTGTGGGGCTGGAGGAGACATGGAAAAGAGGAGTCGGTGCGATTCTCGACGTCGAGTTGGCTTCGGAGAATCTACGGATGCAAATTTTGGAACAGCGACGTCAGCTTGCGCGGCAGCATATTCAGTAGTTGCGTTGCTTAGTCTCCTTTGAGGATTCCCTGCAGTTCCCGATGCGGGGCCCGGCTCGTCTAGGCCCAGAAGCCACATCATACTATCACAGCCAAGCGACTACGGATGTCTGGATTACCAATTATTCGTGGCTCTGTCCATCTGTTGTCCGAGGAGTCTTACACTCTTGCATCATGAAGGCTGCCGTGCTTAGCGGCACCATATTAATTCTCTTTTTTGATGCCCTCAAATTTCGACTTCACAGACAGGGATTCTGGAAGAGCGACAGCATCTATCAAGTTTCACAAGTCTAGAGGCATGTGGGTCTCTTTCTGGAAGCCAAGCAACAAGTCCGGGGTAGCTATGGATGGAAAAACTTATCGAGTGCATTAGCGTGAATCATCTCCACTCGATATTTGCAACGGCTGGCAGGGAAAACACAGTTTGTCCCATGGACGTCGGCCACTACAGCAGTTTTGGGATCTTACGCGAGGAAATCCCATAAAGAGTAATGACCTTAAGCTTTCCCCACATTCTACCGCCTCGCAATCAACACCAGTGAAACTGTCATCACATTCCTTCACGGGTCGAGACCCTACATGGAAATGATTCATGTCGGTGTCCACATGGGCTCGCATTGTTGCACAACCGGACACCGCTTGGCTGGTTTTCTTCCATGGAACTTCAGTATCTCGAATACCCTGCGTCATTGCCCTCGAGATTCGGGATACAGGCCGTTCCTAGCTTGAAATTCCATGTAGATTCCATTGCGATCGATTCTTTGGTTTCCCTAGGAGATTAGTCGAATGCAGGAAAGCACTACTTTCAACAATACAAGGGCAATTCCCATCTTGATATATCTTATAGACCTTATCCATTATCTTATATCACCTCCACCCACCTCCGCTTGGCACCATTCATCAGTGCGGGTATCTTTGTACAACACATTGAAGATATCCGGATAAATATCCATGATAGGTAGCACGGGCAGCCTTGGGGTGCGGGGAATTAGTAATATATGACTTATGTTGGGGTTGCTAATGCGTGACTAGACCACGCTTCTTATTGAGGAGAAATGCATTGTGCTTACTGCCGAGGACCTGGGGAGTTGGGGTGCTGCGTTGGAGATGAAGATTCTGGGGAATATGTCAATCTGGCGAGGTGAAGGTGGTAGGTTCTTGTGCTGGGTGTTGATTCTCCTGATGTGTTAGGAGAAGAAGTCACCGTTTTTAGTATGAATGAGAAATTGAAATCTCTCTTTTGTTGTTTTCTTTTTTCCAACTGTTGAGATATTTGCCTGGAATGCATGCAGTTTATACATCTGGCTTGTTTTTTCTCTCGGAAGTACTTCTATCCATCACATATTTTTCTGAACTACTATATTTATAGCTATCTGTCGCTCAAAATCTCCCTTTAGCATCCACTTCCTTGCACATTCCATCTAGCGTAGTAAGAGAGAGGCGCACTATACCCCAGACCACACTGCTCCGGTGATTTCCGTGCACGGGAGTCATCCGTAACAACATGCGTAGTCGAGATGGAGAAGAGCCCCGGCTGTAACCTAGATATCTCACATGGGATCTTTGGATGCCAGGGGAGATACTGGTTCTTGTGAGGGATTTGCGGGGTGGGAGTGAAATCTGATCGGATCGGATCTTACCTCGGGCTACTCTTGGCTGTGAGATATGCTCTCGTGAGGCTCCCGGTGACCGTAGATTCTGTTAATGGGTCGGATGCAGCCCGTCCGGAAATTGGATTTGAGGTCGTCGGTGGAACGGACGATGCTCGCTGCTTCGGCTTTGACAACGGCGTAGTTTCCGAAGAAATGGCCGTGCTCCTTCGGCATTCCACTGGAGTCATTATTGACCTGTACTAGGTAGGTACTTGGGTACCTTCGTCCACCGGGCGATCCAGAGTGGGAATCGACGGAGACAGATAGAGCCAGACGGTGTCGCAATCAGACAGCTTGCTCCGGACTTCTTGGCGGCATTGTGGAATGCCGTTAATGGCAGGTCAGCGACTGATAGGCTCCATGGTTGTAAAAAGGTGGTTAAGACGACTTCCTCGTCGGTGATGTTTGTCCTAATGTAGACGACATCTTGGTCAAGGATTCGTGTCGGGGAGTGAGGATACTGCGGGGAACCGATATCAATCCAGTCTCGGAAGAGATATTTGCCCGGTCTGGAACGCACTTGGCCACATATTTATTGTTTTTTTTTTTTTGTATATCCGCTCGGATATCCGACAGCTACGTATGTACTCCGTACATCATTCATGCATTCTCCACATGGTATCCAGTATGTACCTTTTACTACTTGAGTGTAGTATTTATGCAACATCGGTGAACCTGACTTCCCGTGTCCCGAACCTCCCGACCCTCTCTGATTTCATAGAAGCTTCACGGTGACGTCGGTACAGGAATTGTCTTTGGTATCATTGGTGAAGAGCTGAAATGCTGAGCCACTTCAGGGATATAAAGCAGACTCAGTCCACCTGGTTTATCTTCATAACCTTATAAGACTCTCTCATTGTCCTTCCCCCTCCCCTCCCCACCGACTTGACTTTCTTCATCCCCTCCCTTTTCGTCCTCCTTTTTCACACACGACACAACAATCACTCCTAACCATCCGATTTCCTTCTTTCGCAATGAGCACGGAACATGTGCCCATTCCAGGGCCGAGGGGTGTGCCTCTGGTGGGCAATATCCTCGATATTGAGAGCGAAATTCCTCTGAGGAGTTTAGAAATGATGGCAGATACTTACGGTATTATACTTCGGCGACGGTCCGGGAATAAGTTATAACGTCTAACGATTCATTCTTGACAGGTCCCATCTATCGGTTGACAACGTTCGGATTCTCACGATGCCTGGTCAGCTCCCACGAGTTGGCAGCGGAGGTTTTCGATGAGGAACGTTTCGCCAAAAAAGTCACGGCTGGTCTCAGTGAGCTTCGCCACGGCATTCATGACGGTTTATTCACTGCCCATTTGGGCGAGGAGAATTGGGAAATTGCCCATCGCGTTTTGATGCCTGCCTTCGGGCCCCTTTCCATTCAAACCATGTTTGACGGTACATTCTGCCAGATGAATTGAGACTGTACTGCAGTGACTGACATCGAAGGCAGAAATGCACGACATTGCGACACAGTTGGTGATGAAGTGGGCTCGGCAAGGTCCCAAGCAGAAAATCATGGTGACAGATGATTTTACCCGCCTCACACTGGATACCATTGCCCTATGCGCCATGGGAACCCGGTTCAACTCCTTCTATTCCGAGGAGATGCACCCTTTCGTGGACGCGATGGTTGGAATGTTGAAAACTGCAGGCGACCGATCCCGCCGCCCTACTTTACTCAACAATCTCCCTACAACGGAAAACAGCAAGTATTGGGAAGATATTGAGTATCTTCGCAATCTTTCTAAGAAACTGGTAGATGGGCGTAAAGAGAACCCTCAAGAAAAGAAAGACTTGCTCAATGCTCTCATCAATGGCCGTGACCCTAAGACTGGCAAGGGCATGTCATATGAATCGATTATTGATAATATGATCACATTCCTAATTGCCGGTGAGTATGCTTTCGTGAAGAAATCGATCTATTTCTGACGCTGAGCAGGACATGAAACCACTTCTGGATTGCTCTCATTCGCCTTCTACAACCTGCTTAAGAACCCCCAGGCTTATCACAGAGCCCAGGAGGAAGTAGACCGAGTCATTGGACGTCGCAAGATTGTCGTTGAGGACTTGCAACAACTGCCCTACATTACCGCTGTCATGCGTGAAACCTTGCGTCTCACCCCAACCGCACCAGCTATTGCGGTAGGCCCTCACCCTACCAAGAACCACGAAGACCCCGTTACCCTCGGTGGTGGGAAGTATGTCCTTGGCAAGGATGAGCCAGTGGCTCTCTTGCTGGGCAAGATTCAGCGCGATCCGAAGGTATACGGCCCTGATGCAGAGGAATTCAAACCAGAGCGTATGCTGGATGAGCACTTTAACAAGTTGCCTAAACATGCTTGGAAACCCTTTGGAAATGGAATGAGGGCATGTATTGGACGGCCCTTCGCCTGGCAGGAAGCGCTCCTCGTCATCGCGATGTTGCTTCAAAACTTCAACTTCCAGTTGGATGATCCGTCGTACAACCTCCAACTTAAGCAAACGCTCACTATTAAGCCCAACAATTTCTATATGAGAGCCAGTCTCCGTGAGGGCTTGGACGCTACGCACCTGGGATCATCATTGAGTGCTAGCAGCAGTGAACATGCGGATCAGGCTAGCCACGGCAAGTCTGGCGCTGCTAAGAAATCCACCGATTTGAAGCCGATGTATGTCTACTACGGCAGCAACACTGGAACCTGTGAGGCATTCGCAAGACGTCTAGCCGATGACGCCACGGGCTTTGGCTACTCAGCCGAGGTTGACTCGTTGGATTCGGCCAAGGACAGCATCCCTAAGAGCGGACCGGTTGTTTTCATCACCGCGTCGTATGAAGGACAGCCCCCAGATAATGCGGCTCATTTCTTCGAGTGGCTCAGTGCTTTGAAGGGCAACAAGCTAGAGGGTGTCAACTATGCCGTGTTCGGCTGTGGCCACCGTAAGTGCAACTCACCCTCCGATTTGAAGGCAAGTCATTTAACAGCTCATGATTCTAGATGACTGGCAGTCAACCTTCTACCGTATTCCCAAGGAGGTTAACCGCCTCCTTGGCGAGAATGGTGCAAATCGGCTTTGCGAGATCGGACTGACCGACACAGCGAACGCTGAAATTGTCACGGATTTCGATACCTGGGGTGAATCGTCGTTCTGGCCGGCTGTCACCGCCAAGTTCGGCGCTTCCAACGCTCAGGGCTCGCAAAAGTCATCGACTTTCCATGTTGAGGTCAGCTCAGGTCACAGAGCAACCACCCTCGGTCTCAAACTGCAGGAAGGTCTTGTACTGGAGAACACCCTCCTCACCCACCCCGATATGCCTGATAAGCGGACAATTCGCTTCAAACTCCCCACTGACATGCACTACAAGTGCGGCGACTACTTGGCAGTCCTCCCAGTAAACCCTAGCACCGTGGTCCGCAAAGTCATGAGCCGTTTCGATCTTCCCTGGGACGCCGTGCTCCGTATCGAGAAGGCATCTTCCTCAGCTTCGAAACACATCTCCATCCCTATGGATACCCAAGTATCAGCCTACGACCTGTTCGCCACCTACGTCGAACTCTCCCAGCCAGCCTCGAAACGTGACCTGGCAGTTCTAGCCGACGCAGCGGCCGCAGACCCCGAGACTCAGGCCGAGCTACAGGCGATTGCCGCTGACACAGCCCGGTTCGCCGAGATCTCGCAAAAGCGCATCAGCGCGTTAGACCTACTGATGCAATACCCCTCCATCAACCTCCCGATTGGCGATTTCGTCGCCATGCTCTCCCCAATGCGCGTTCGTCAGTATTCCATCTCCTCCTCCCCCTTAGTCGATTCTACCGAATGCTCCATCACCTTCTCCGTCTTGAAAGCCCCATCCCTCGCCTCGGCTAGCAAAGAAGAAGAATACCTCGGCGTAGCCTCAAACTACCTCTCCGAACTTCGTTCCGGAGAACGCGTGCAAATCTCCGTCCGCCCTTCCCACACCGGCTTCAAACCCCCCACCGAACTTACCACCCCCATGATCATGGCCTGCGCCGGAAGCGGCCTGGCCCCCTTCCGCGGCTTCATCATGGACCGCGCCGAAAAGATCCGCGGCCGCCGCAGCTCCGGCTCCAATCTCCCCTCTGACCAGGAACCGGCCCGAGCGATCCTCTACGCTGGCTGCCGTACCGAGGGCAAAGACGACATCCACGCGGACGAGCTGGCCGAATGGCAAAAGATCGGCGCTGTGGAAGTAAGACGGGCCTATAGTAAGCCCAGCGATGGATCGAAGGGTACGCACGTGCAGGATCTGATGCTTGAAGATCGGAAGGATCTCGTCGAGCTCTTTGAGAATGGAGCCAGGATTTATGTCTGCGGTACACCGGGCATTGGAAATGCGGTTCGGGATGCGGTCAAGGCTATGTTCCTAGAGAAACGGAGTGAGATTCGTCGGTTGGCGAAGGAGAGGTGTGAGGCTGTTTCAGATGATGATGAGGAGACGGCTGTTGAAAAGTTCTTTGAGGATATGAAGACTAAGGAGAGGTATACCACGGATGTTTTTGCTTGATCTATCTCCTGGTCGGGGTAGCCTTGGGTTGAATTATGACAAAATTGGTATATATATATGTATATTCGGCAATTGAGCCAGTTCTGATGTGTCGGTTAAATAATCTGCAGCATACCCTGTATCATCAATTTGCATGTATCAGATTGCTTCACCAATTGGATGGCAGACATTATTGTGCATTTTATCGCAAACACTGCGTACGCGAGACCCTAGAAACAGAACTAGTATATTCAGATCTATAAGCCCTATTTACACCCAAACCAGCCCTATCCGACCTAAAAACGCTGCCCAACAATCGCCTCCAAAACACCCAGATCAACATCCGGCAACAAATTCGACAAATACGGCAAAATAGTCATCCCACAGATCCCCACCATATCCCTAAGAACAGTCATAACCCCATCCAATCCCCTCCCCCACCTCACCCGCTGACACTCATGCAGGACCAGGGCCGTAGCGGTCCCGCGACATACCTCTTCGAAGGTGACCTCGCCATGCCAGTAAGCGTAGATGAGAATGAAGGCGGAAGTCATGATGCGTTTAACCTGGCGCCAGGTTAGAGGCATACGGCTCTCCATGGAGAGGATTGGCAGGCCGGCTGATAACTTGTGTTGTAGGGAGTGGTGGTCTTGGGATCCGGGGGTTATCGGGCTGTAAGTTTGGAAGTAGAGGAGGAGGATCATTTGGGAGGAGCGGACGCAGATGCTCATTGAGGGGATCCAGTCTTCTGTTAGGGTGAGGCGGTGGACGCGGAGGGTTATTCGGGCCCTGGGTGTTTGTTTGTTAAGATGGAATGTGGACGAGACGGGATAGGTGTTAATGTGTGGTGATGGACGTACCAGAACATGTGGATTTGTACGGGGACTTCGTAGTTCATGTTGGATCCGTCAAGGCCGACGAATGGTTGCATTGGTTTCCGGGCTGATTTGGAGACGCATCCGAGGAGTTCCTCGAGGTGATATATGTTGTTGTGGTCGCAGGGCTTCCCGTATAATGCTTCGAGGACTAGGCCGTTGGCAACTAGGATGTCGAAGAGGGGACGAAGATCTGGTTCTTCTTCGAGGACACGGTCAAAGACGTTGGCCTTGTAATCGGTTGTTTTGATGAGTGGAGGTGTGTTGTTGCCCATGGCGCAGCATCTGTTGAGATTTAGTCAGTTGTCTTCGGTAAATGGATACGTAGAGGGTGAGCTACTTACTGATCGTGAAAATACAGAAACAGGTACAATCTAGCCGGTAGTGTATCACTATCAGCGGACTCCCTTTCATTGATTTTTAGGTCATGCGCTGTGTGAATAGCCATCGCAAGGGCTGTTGTATCCTGGTTATCTGGGCCTGTTTTTAGTAGATAAAGATGTTGCAAATAAAATGCTATGCAAAGGTCCAGTGAGGGTTTCACAGCATGGTGTTTGAGCAGATAGCGAGAGCCCAAGAAATATGTGGAAGCATTTTTATCAGTTTGTTTGGGATATATGCAACAAAGCCCTAATGCTGAGAGAAGAAGACAAATTCGATCGAGAGGTATATTCAGGGAGACGAGCTCCTGCACAGGTATATAACGTTTGTGGCAGGGAACTCGAGATAGTATCTCACTTGCGAGCGTTTCTATGTATGAAACATGCACAGGAGATAGTCGTGCAACGAACTCCGCTGCTGCTATCGAGGGGAGCTGCCGTACGGTTGACGTGTCGATACAGATGGACCCTGGAGGATTGAAGCCCACGGTACATTGACCATCATCTGAGATTGCATTTGGCTCTTCAAGAGCGCATTTCAAGATGACATCTCAACAGTCGTTTAGTGATTGATCTTCAGCAGCCGGGGTGAGTCTGGTAACCAACCGTATGTTGAGTAGATATAGTTGAGGACTAATTCCTTGATATAGTCTGCAGGATCGGTTTTTGCGATTAGAACCAACTCTCTGCTACTGGGTTTCGAGAGCTTTTCGCCGATAAAAGTGGCTCTTGTCTCTGCATAGCTATCAGGCAACACCTCGTCCGTCGCCCTTGGCCTACGTCTTCGTAACGGTCTAACTGGCTTATCAGAAATGCTCATACATGAAGGATAGTCGGAGCTCAATAAAGAAGAGGGAAAAGAAGCGATAAGGAAGTGCATACCTTGCCTTCTCTCGAACTATACATCGCACCCCAGCGGATACGCAGTTCTGACACGGCAATGGTGGACGACATCGCTTTTTAGATACACGGCAGTGATCACAAGCCTTAGAAGCTCGTAAGTTCATCCTTTTAATAGCCTTCTATAGTATGTATCGCCCGTTCAGGAGAATACCTAGACGATCTTTCTCGGACATTCCAGCGACCTCGGAGTACTCTTCTGGATTAGATACTGACATGTATACACCATCAATGTTCTTTCATTTATTACGTTCCCAGCATAATCCAATTGCTTGTTTTATGCCATGAGTGATTGTGAATCAATTGATGGATAAAAGGATTCAAGTTCTTTTCTGCAACAAATTGGATTGGATAATGAATTTGGTTTCCTCGCCCACGTGATAGTCGATCAGGCGATCAAGCACGTGCTAGGTCACGGTTCACTGACCCGAAACGGCTCTTAGTCTATTTGAACTTCTCCTTCTCAACCAGGGGCCATCACAGATAGATGGCTCATCTTGCACGGGCCATGGGCTATATTACCGAGAGATATCACCCCTGGGCCCCTGGCTGCCCCTGACTTAGGACTGAGAAGGCAAACCTCCCGCTCAAGGTTTCATTCACTATGAATGAGTATTGATGCCAGGGGGTCTTTGGTTCAATAGCCACCAGGGGAACTCTGTTCCCTTTCACACGAAGATGATATCTAGAGTCCTAGGGACTAAACTAACAATTACTACTCCGTACAGTACTCCGTACGTACGGAGTAATACCTGCCAACTTTTCCACCTTAGTGAGGAATATTTCTTATCGTCCTCGTGTTAGCGGAACTAACAGCCGAATGCCCCCATTTCCCGCATGGATACCCAATGATAACAGGCCTCAATCCAGACCTTCACTTTAACCACGATCGTCTCCATTCTTTTCCCTTTTAGTGGCGTTTCACTTTCCGACTCCATCGGCAAACCGGCAAACCGGCACAGGCAGAACTGAATCAGAAAAGTTCACTGGGTGAACACTGAAAAGTCCTCGCCACGATGGGGGGCGTATACGGAGTAAAAGACTAGCAACTACGATTCAAATTGATGAATCATTCTTTGCGTAACATCCCATGCAGCCCAGATTGATGGATCCATTTCTTCTTCACTGTCCACTGCCCGGGGCTGTATGGACTCCTTCCACCATCTGGAGTACTGGGGATATGGGGTAAATGAGCTTAAGCTGAGCGTTGGACGAACAAAAATTCAAGGGACCACCAAACAAGACATCAGCAAGTGGGGTTGACTGTAGGATATCCATCCCTACTCTTTGACCGACACTAACTATTAATAGCTCGGAATGGCCTCGGAAATGACAAGCTCCTTGATGGGGTTCCGGCTATAGTACATGATACATATTACAGCGTCAGTGAAGGCTGCCGCCTACAGGTACTATCTACATATATGACGAGCAATGTCTGGTCTCTCAGGTGGGCCAGCATTCAGCGGGGATCGATCAATGATTTCTCCGAGGGGTTATATATACTAATAGGACACATGTAGAGGCGATCTTTTGACCTCGGACTTTGGCCGGCATAGAAATGGGACCCCGAGCAGACAACGTGAACATGTATCAGTGTGTTTTCCCTTGGCAACTGGGGTTGAAGACACCCACCTTATGTACTGTGCCATATTGAGTTGTCTCGAGGTCTTATCACCCGTAAGTACCAAATGCACTTCTCTAAGCCCCACATCTAGTTATTTACCCAGATCAAGTTATTATTAAGAGGCAAAGGCGCTAATCATTACAGCAGAAATAAAATGTCAATCCTTTCCTGTCACTATTTTTCCGATCTTGAATTCTTCTGACTGACGTGTTACATCTCATTCCGATTTACTTCATTTGAGGCTGTTCTATCGTAGCCTCTCATCCAGGTCCAATTAATTACCTGGCACTGCTGAACATCTACCACGAAGGCAGTCATAATTATTGGACGTCGACCACTAAAAAAGAAATAAATTGTTTCCCCTTGGTCAACAACCTTTTATCCATGAACTCATATATCTATAAAAAAATTCTATTGTACCTCATTGAGACCACGGCATAACGTCTATCACCTTGATTCCCTCAGCGGGAAGCAATATAAATCAGCAACCCTCTCGAGTGATTCAACCAGTAAGGTTTCAGAGAGCTTTACATTCCGGCGCGGACATCCTCAGGAAGAATGTCCGATTCTTCTCAGCATGGTGCAGGTTGCCAAAAATGCCCTCGCAAGGAATCCTCACTAGTGGATACCAATTCTCTCGCTGAGTCTACCATATCGGAGGATACTATAGACCAGCATCCAAACTACACGCAAGCTTCATGGCAGGAGGAGCAAGACTTGGCTAGAAAGATCACATCTATTCGCACGAACGCCACGTCAGATCCAAAGTATGAAGTCGACTTTGAGGATGATCAAGATCAGATGAATCCCAAGAACTGGTCGCTCATGTATAAAGGAATGAGCATCGCGTTTCTTTCTTGGAATACTTTGGTCGTGTAAGTCTATGCCCATGTACAATGCTGACCGTAGATGACCCTGTCTAACGATCGCCTGCAACCAGCGTTTTGTACTCCACGTCTTATACCTCTGGCGTTGTAGATATCGCGGTTGAGCTCGGAACTTCCAGCACCATTGTTACCTTAGGGTTAACCTTATACCTTATCGGTCTTGCTGTTGGCTCCATGTTCATGGCACCTCTAAGTGAGGTGTACGGCCGGAAACCTGTTTCCGTGGCTTGCTTGTTCATTTTTATGGTATTGATTATACCCTGCGCTCGGGCTGAGTCCGTAGCCACTCTCATTACTTTGCGATTCATTGGCGCTTTCTTCGGTAGTGTCATGATCTCGACTGCGCCGGGAATGGTATCAGATCTAGTCAATGATGAAGAGCGAGCCCTTGCAATGTCGATTTGGAGTCTTGGTCCAATGAATGGTCCAGGTTCGTATCGAACCATGCTATCCGAAGCCACCCACTCATATAGTTAACAAATTACCAGTCTTGGGTCCCATTATTGGAGGTTTTGTCACAGAATATCTCGGCTGGCGGTGGATGGACTGGATTGCCTTGATGTTTACTGGCCTTGCTCTACTATTCTCCTTGATCATGAAAGAAACCTATGGTCCCATCATTCTACAGAAGAAGGCCGCCCGCCTGCGCAAAGAGACGAATGATCCCTACTGGAGCCGATATGACCAAAAGGCCAGCCTGGGCGAGATCTTGAAAGTGAATCTGGGACGCCCTTTCGTCATGGCAGTCACGGAGCCAATCTGGTAAGATATCCTTCCCTTGCAAGCTGTCCTGCAGGCCTTGAGAACTAATGTTCCACTCTAGCATATTCTGGAACATCTACATCGCGATCGTCTACGGCATCCTATATCTGTGTTTCACCGCCTACCCCATCGTCTTCCGCGAAATTCGCGGCTGGTCTCTCGGTCTCTCAGGACTCGCCTTTCTTGGCATCGGTACCGGCTGTGTCACAACCATCGCCTGCGAACCGCTAATCCGCCGCATGATCAACAGCCACAAGGTAGATCCCGAGACCGGAAAAGTGCCCCCAGAAGCCATGGTCTCGATCGTATGCATTTGCGCCATCTTGATCCCAGCCGGCGAACTCTGGTTCGCTTGGACTTGCGTGCCCGCTTCGATTCATTGGATTGTCCCCATTCTCGCGGGAATACCGTTTGGTGCGGGCAACACGGGCGTCTTTATCTATGCATCGAACTACCTATCGTACAGCTATGGTGTTTACGCTGCATCTGCGATGGCGGGTAACTCCGTGATCCGCAGTATTCTGGGCGGTGTTATGCCGCTGGTGGGTACGTACCTATATGCGGGAATCGGGCCTAACTGGTCTGGTACCCTTCTTGGCCTGACTGAGGTCGCTATTATCCCGATCCCATTTGTTTTCTATAAATATGGGTACAAGATTCGAAGAAAGAGTGCTTTGATTGTACAGATGCAAGAGGACAAGAAGAGATTGGAAGGGAAAAGAGCGCGTCACCAGCAGCGGCTGGAGACGAAAGCAAATGCAGAGACAACGGAGAAGGGGAAGATGGATGTTTAAAGAAACAGCATCCAAATCACAACCGGGGAGTGAGTGAAAAAAAAAAAAAGAGAAAAGAAAAAAAGACAAGAAAAGGAAAAAATAAAGCAGCATTTCCTATGTTCGATAATGATGTCTCAAAAAGTTATTACCATGTTTGGCATCTGGATCGACTTTCTAGAGGTGCATATACCGCAGGGCATTTACGGCAACGAAGCATATGTGATCAAGATTAGATTAATGAATATAGCATTTCGATTGAATAGGAAAAGACAGAGTCATTTCTTCCAAAAACAAAACTAGTCTGCTTCGCATGTTCGTCCTAAGGAATGCGTTATTGAGATCTCTGTACCCTTCGATCCACTCCCAGCGAATTATGCAGAATCCTCTCGTACTCGCCCACCGCAATCGCTCCAGCTGGGAACAGCATCACAGCCTCCATGTAGACCGAGGGCCCTTCTCTCCTCACATACCCGAGCACATTCACCCAGGCTCCAACCCGCAGCTCGTCTGCCGTCACCGTTTCCAGAACGGCATTGACATCGACGGAGATACTTGGGGGCTGCTGAGTTGGTTTACAGCGGGGATAATTGTGTTCTAGGATTAAGTGACCAGTGGAGACATTGTAGGTCTTTACGCTATAATTAATCCGGGTGATCAGCTCGTGCCCTGTGCATACGAAACCGAAGGTGTCCTATATAAATCTCAGGGGGTTGAACAGACAATGATCAACGCACCAGCCAAGAAATCGGATTTTCAAACCAGCAGGAAGAGAAGGAATCCCGGAGAGAAACGCTCGGGAGGAAGGAGGAGGGCCATTCATCCCTCACACAGTGTACATTGCCCAGTGCACCCACATAGTAATTAATCCCCAATGATCGATATAAGAATCAAGTCAAGACTCGACGGCCCAAGACCCACTAAGCCCAAAACAGAATCACCAGGTATGGCCTATCCCCACGTGACTGTCCGTCTCCGATAGGCTTAGCGCGTATGTCATCGGGCCAAACAGAGGGGGAAAACGGATCTCATCCGCCATCACGAATTCCCCCAATTTCTCTTTACAATACTTGTTGCCTTTGGTTCTATAGTTCTGCACTGAACAACATCCCCCTCCAGCCCTGTTTCGACTACTTCGTTGTTTCGTCGGAAGTCGATCGCCCGATTCTGATAGCTTACGACACCGCCCGATTCGACCGCCTCTCCCTCTGCCTATTATCTTTCCTGCCTGACTCCACCACTTTTGACGTACTTCTAGGCTTCCACAGCCCGAGTTTTGAGCACAGTATTGCTTGGATAGGGAACTACTATATCCTTTTTATATGTGAAGGATTGGATACGGAGGAAAAACCACAGCAATCACCCTTGAACACCCGCTTATCAAGATGTGGTCATGGTTCGGCGGTTCGGCGGCCCAGAAGCGGAAGGATGCGCCTAAAGATGCGATCCTGAAGCTGAGGGAGCAGCTGGACATGCTACAGAAGCGCGAGAAACATCTAGAGAATCTGATGGAGGAGCAGGATGCCGTGGCTCGGAAGAACGTGACGACGAATAAGAATGGTAGGTAGCATGATGGTTATCGCTCGAGAGCGAATGGGACTAATGTATCAAAGCGGCCAAGTCTGCTCTGCGACGCAAAAAGGTCCACGAGAAGAATCTCGAACAGATGACGGCGCAGATCATCCAGCTAGAACAACAGATATATTCGATCGAGGCGGCGAATATTAACCAGGAGACTTTGAACGCGATGAAGCAGGCTGGTGCGGCGATGACGCAGATCCACGGTAACTTGACTATTGATAAGGTTGATGAGACTATGTGCGTATTTTTCTCTCTCTTTCTATTGGATATACTTGTTTCTATAGGTTTGGGGGGTGACCGCCGCTGACGGGGACACAGGGATCAACTTCGCGAGCAACATCAACTCAGCGAGGAAATCGCCCAGGCTATCACATCCACCGCAATTGGCGACCAGCTGGACGAGACCGAGCTGGACGCCGAGCTCGAAGGTCTGGAACAGGAGGCCATGGACGAGCGGATGCTTCACACAGGGACAGTACCGGTGGCAGATCAACTCAATCGGTTACCGGCCGCGGCCAACGGAGAACGTAAGTCTCTGCTATCCCCTGGTGTCGTATCCTAGCATATAAAAATCTAACCTCGTTTTGCATCACAGCCAAAGGCAAATCAAAGGTACAAGAGGAAGAAGACGAGGAAGCGGAACTGGAGAAGCTCCGCGCGGAGATGGCCATGGGATAAACATTATTTTCCCCCGTTGTTCCCTTTGTTCTCTTCTCTTCTCACTTACTCGTCAGCCTATTTTATTTCGATACAATCATTAAGCGTCGGCTAATTGAATTACGAAGTTCGTTATGATCACCAAATGTCCCTAAGTTTAAGTTAAATAGATTTCAAGAAGTCTTTCGAATAGAGTAGTGTACTTCAAGGAGGGAAGTCGAAATGATATCCTAACCTGGAACCCATCAGTGCTACTTACATATATTAGTATGCACATACATGCCGAGTGAACACCTGCCCTGAGGTACTCTAGGCAATGAGGTAGCTAACTTGAAGTTACCTATGTATTAGTAGGTACTCCGCGATCACCGGAATTTAATTTGAAAATACATATTGAGTCCCTTAGTAGTACATTGAAGCTCCACACGAATAATTAACATTAGGGAATTACTATAACAGATGATCCGAAGCCATTTAGAAAGATTGATAGATTATCTAATGAGGCATCGAGGTGACATCAATAAAGGCAAAATTGCCGGTCGTTGTCTCTAATATATAAGTGAAGAGACATTAGTAAATGAAAGAAAACATTGGAACAAAATACACCGCCGAATCGAACGCAGAAGAACTCCCATTTTTCTCATGCCACCCATAAAAACCGGCCCAAACCAAGCGCAAGCGTGTCATACATAGAAAGAAAGCAGCGAGGAGCGATTCACAAGGCCATTCATCTCTCGGGAATTTTAACCGAGAAACTGTATCAGGTCAAGGAAACCAGGCATAGCTTTTGAGCGGAGTCGTACGAGCACCGTCGCCCGCTTCGCTGTGCCACCTGGACTTCCATTCCCATTCGCGGGCGGCGGCCTCGACCAGAGCCTCTTTGCAATCTGCGGGAAGCTCCGCCAGAATGTCTGGGCTGACAAATTCGGGATACGATAGGTTTGCGGCGCTGATGATACCGTTTGTGCCGAGGTCATGTACGTCGCCATCGGGTCCGGGAATGCCCATGTTGGAATACGGTGGAGTTTCGTAATGGACATCATGGATGGCAAAGCGACGGGAAAACGCAGATGGGACCGATGAGAAGATGGATTCGTTGCTAGTTTCCTCGCCGGGCTGCTCGTCTTGTGCGTCGCTTTCAGTAGTCGGTTCATCCTCTTCAGTTCCATTGGTTAGACTTAGGGTTGACATCTCCTTTGTCAACTTGGTTGCTACTCGAGGATCCGAAGGTGGTAGGCGTTCCCAGCGAGCGTGTGAAGGCTGCATAATTTTGGGGTATTGCAGTGCATTCGTATGAATATCGTATACCCCTTTTGCATTCTCCCGACGGACGTTCGAGAGTACCGCATTGTAATGGCTAGAAGATAATTAGCATACTCGTAGGCCGGAGGCGTCTTGCGATGTTCGGGGTGTTACTTACCTAGCTTCCCGGGCATGCTCGAGCATCCAATTGTCGCCGGTGACAGTCACCTTCCGCTTTTTAGAATCGACGGCCTTGCCGGTGGGCAAAGGCACGGACGGGGCTTGCGTGTGATAGACGCTACTAGCTCCGTGCCACGCCACATACTGATTCTTGTTATAGGGATCTCCCGGAAGGGGCAGCTTATCCTCTGGCACAGCGAGTTCGCCCTCCACGTCCCCCCGCTCTCTGGCTGCGGCGACGTTGTAGTCATCAACGATCTTTCTGCCACCAACAATGATTTTGGCGCCAAACTCTCTAAACACGGACCGAGCGGTTACCACACCAATGGCTCGACCTTTGTATGAATGAGGAATAATCTCTCTCTCGATGAGATCACGCTTGGCATCGTCGTCAATGATAATCTTGTAGAGAAGTCTGTGTTTCTGGAAGAATAGATACGAGTCCCTGAATCCGATACATCGGGCAGGCTCTGTCGACAACATGTAATGCTTTTCACCACGGTTAAGAATCGTAAATGTACGGACCCGGTACTCTCGATCGCCCTGTAAAATGCCGTTCTTGTCGACTTTGGTCTCACCCTCGAGATCATCTGGGAGGGCCACCTCATCGTCAATGACGTCCATCATATTCCCTTCTTTATCAATCGGCACTTGAGTTACATGTGACGGCCCCCGATTCCGAGCCCATCGTCCACCACTCGCCGCAGGCCGTCCTCGTCGCCTTTTTACGGGCGTGCTCACATGAATCGGTAGGGCCACAGAACCATCGTCGAGCGTATCCCAGTCTGGAGGACGGTTCTTCGGGGGTCGACCTATGCGTCGCTTTCGCGGAATTGCGGACACGCGGCCACCAGCGCGTGTTGGAGTGTCGCCGCGCGATGGGGGATTGGTGACTGCGGCCGGTTCGTCCTCCTGTGGTGGGTCGGGATCGGGGACAACATCGGGATCCTTGTCGGACGCATCTCCTGGATCTTCTATCAGGGGTGAAGATTCGCGCGACGGAGGCGCCTCCAGCATTTCCTCATCGGAGGCATCGGGAAGTGGAGGAGGAGCATTCCCTACGGAGCTGTCAGTTTTACGCGCCCGGAAGTGATTCTGATGTTGAACACGGGGTCGGCAGAAAATATCGTAAGAAGTGGAATTGACATACTCAGCGACTGTTGTGCTGCCTGTGCAGCCGCTCTAAGCTTCCTCGCCATAGCGACAGCAGCTGTTCGGAGTAGGTAACGACAGCCAAATAGAGACTGTACGAATAAGGACCTACTATATTCCCTATGGACGTGCCTTTGCAGGGTGAGCGCGCCAGAGATGGGCGGAATCTCACTTTCTCCGCGACCGAAAATCCCAGTCACGTGTATAGACTACTGGGTGCCTGAGGCAAGAAATGCTTACCACCACGTGTCAATTAACTCCTCCTCCTCCAGGCTTCGACCAGGGATTGCCCTAAGAAGTTTCAAATGAATCGTCTTTCTTGGCACGAAATATCCGATTGTGGCTTAAGTCTTAAGCGCCTGCCGGGTGATGTCATTGTCCCTCTTCTCCTTTTCGGCCAACGTCATCTTTCGGCTTGTAAGACTTCCTCAAGACTGAACCCTCGATAATACTGCGGGATTGATCTTAAACCCTCCTACGCGTTTGAAGGAAGAATTCGGCTTGGACAGGTCATTCGCTCATCGAAAGCCGGTCTATGTAAGGAGCAGGGTGTTTTAGGTTGAATCAAAACATTCTCATCCAGCCTCCAAGCAACATGCCGGATGATTCACAATCATGATAAGCTACCTATGCACGGACATTATTTCTTGACGTATCAAAAGGTCTATGACCTGCTTCATTCGCGGTTCACATGTCAGGATAGACGGTCGAAGGGAAATTCTGGAACGCCTCCTCTCCACCGGTGTGCCCCAGGATGGTAGGAGTGCTCCGCATTTTCTCCCGAGTCATCATCGAATGTAACTTAATGGAGGGGAAAGCTGCATCGCGCAATGGCAATCCGACAAAGTTGCTGCTTTTCGCCGTAGAGTTTCCGTCCATCATCCGGCCTTCATTGCAAAAGGCTGGAGAACATCCAAAGAAGTGGACCCATGGAAGCTATCGGAGTGACAAAAAAAAACGAAATCCCTGCATGCCGTAGATCGCTGACACCACGGTGCCGCTTGCAGGTGACCTACTCTATACCTACTGACCATACCCAAGTAGCTTCAGATGCACGATTCTCTCTTGACCGACCGGGGGGAGATGCGATATGATTGACGGATCATCGCGGACGACGGACAAGCTGTCTATTCTTTATCCAAGCACAATTCATGGAGATCTTCTCCCAATACGATACAGGACTAGTAGTATCTCCTGGTAGATAGCCGTAACTCTATCAGTAGGGTTATTGCATCCATTCATTTATTGATAATATTGATAATATTGATAATACTGACAATATTGATAATAAGTAGGAAAAGCTTGACTTTTTTGGGTCGGAATATTCTTCGTATTACCAGTACCTACGAAAATATCTCCGACTGAACAACAGGTTTTCAAAATGTGCACACCTTCTTCCAACCACCATGGATGTGGCAGTAGAAATGGTGGCCAGCTGATCTTCTCAGCGGCGTGGCCATAATTTTTGACTCCCTGCTGCCTCTGAAGTGAGCACCCGTAGTGTGACTGAACAACTTACGGTTATTGCTCTGAGTACGGAGTAAATACGAGTATAGATATAAACGAGGAAAAAAAAAAGAAAAATCGAAAATATTTCGGTCAAGTCCGTTGGGCGTTGAAGGATTACTCGTAGTATGTTTTAATACGAATGGGCGGTGTATTATAAATCTTTACCTGAGTAGTACCTAGACCTAGCTACTAGTAACCATTGGAACTACGGAGTATCCGTACTATGCTTTCTTTGAACAGAAAAGAAAACAGGTACTCCGTACTGGCTGGAAAATCCTCGACTTAACCTACTAGTAAGTATGTATGTACATACGGAGTACAATAGGGTTGTTTCCCTTCCCGTACAACGTGATCACTGTAAAGCATCACCACCACCACCAACCAAGCTAGCACATTATTTATTTTAAGACCGTCTCATCCAATTGTGAGATCCGAAGTTGCTAGACCTTTCCCACTAGAAAGTACGGAGTATGTGAAGACCTAAAAGGAAGCAGTAAGGAGGTTACTCCAGCTGAGATGCACAGTCACTACATCCTACGAATCAAAGGTGGGCAATGAGAAAAGTTCAGGGACATTTGTAAAGGTTCTCCGGTGGACTTAACGGTATCGTTGACCAAAAAATCTATTGGCACTTGAAACGACGGAGTTTTGCCACTCTGGATGGGCTGGTGAGTCCAAACGCTGAGTCATTCGAAGGTGATCTCAATAATCACTCCCTGATCCATGACAATCAATCCATGATCGACTTATCGAACTGGCAACAAGTGATATTTTCGGTTGGAGGGTCAGAGTATAACCCCCACCTTTCTCCGCTGTACTGTGTACAGTGTACACAGTAGACCTCTGACCGACATGTTAGGAATGAGGAGGTGGCGGAGATCGAATTCACATCTTTGGAAACAATTCATGCTTCCATAAGGGGATATTGAGATTAGTGTGAGGAGGAGTAGAGTACTCCGTACTCCGTGTTGGAGATAAGATACAATTTTTTGAAACCATCATACCTTATCTCCGAGTTTATATCATATATCCATTCATTGATAGCGATGAACTCAAGAGATGTTGGTATGGTTACAGAAACATGGGAAGCAAGGGTTTGACTTTTTCCAGAATATTGAACAATCGGGCAATTTCCAGCAGGTACTAGGTACCACAAATTATAATTTGAACTTTGATTTTGAACCGGGTAAAATCAAATGAAAAGGGTAATTAATCAGACAAAAGAAGACCAGAAGGGAAAAAAAGGGAGTGGGGGGAGGGTACGGAGTACCACACCAGACATTCAAATGTTGTAAAACTGGTGGCCTCATTGGGCATACAGACTTTTTAAGAGGAATTCCCGGTTTTCAAACCGAACAACGGATCGGTTGACGAGGGCAAAAAGATGGCAGCACATGCGGTTTCCATTTCTTGCCGCCGTTCTTGCTCATCATCCGACCTCCTTCACCCTTCAACTATCATACCTTAAACCCCTTTGGGCTTTTATATCCAGTGTCTTGTCTGCTCTGCGTGGTTGCTGACCAGATGGATACTTTGTCGTTCTTATCTTATAACACTCATCGATTTTCCGAACTTGATGGTCATTACGGAGTATACTATCTCTTTCATCAAGAATTTGTCTAAAGAGAAATGTTGGTTCCGAGATGACTTTAACACACGCCATGGTTCCATAACTTCTTTCTCTATTTGTCCAGCACGACTCTACATCTCCACTCGGTGTAGGGCTCCTCTTTCTTTCTTTTTCTTTTTTGTTTTCAATTTTTTTTTTTTCTCTTTTGTTTTCTAAATAACAATATATTTATTCATTTGTCTTTTTTTGTATTTTTGTATTTTTTTGTTTTGTTTTTAAATTCTCTTTATCAAATATTATTTCCCATTTTCAACCTTACCGACAGCCCAAGGGACCAGAACAGAATATGTGGACATCGCACCAATAGTAGAACGAAGCGTTTCACAGTCACCATCTAGAATCAACGGTGAGCTTCACGTTTTATTTTTGGGAAGGGATTTCTGGTATTACTCGAAAGATATCCAAAAAGAAAATTAAAAAAAAAACTAAAAAAAAAGAAGAAGAAGAAGAAGAAAAGAAAAGAAAGACAGAGAAGAGAGGCATTTTATTTATTTATGGAATCATCATCATTATTATTATTAACACTATTATTATTTGTTTTCTTTTCTCCATATTCAATCCATTATCATCAGTTTATTAGTTGTGGTTTCCCTCCCCCCCCCCTCGAACTACAAGATTCTGATGACTTCTGATTAGTGAGACCCGCGTTGGTTGCTTAGCTGGTATCTAGGTAGTCTGGTACTGTACCTTAGTGCTAGGAGGCTGCCTAACTTAGTGCTCAGTACGTACTCCGTACTCCGTACTGCGCTTTTCAATGTGAACCTTCTCCTAGTACCTGCTGGTATTCCGACTCAGCGGCATCAGCGGCAGCTTATGCCCTCGGTGCTCAGCTTGTGGCCTTAAAACGCCACCCATTCAGCCAACGTATTCCCTGAGACTTATTTTTATATTTTTTTGCTCTTGCTGTCAATCAATAGGGCTGCACCAATTCACATTTATTATTCCCATTATCTTATTTCTCCTCACATTTTTTGCCTCTTTACCATCCATATTTCTGGGGAAATCCCGCAGTCCGTCGTTCGCCCAATTTAAATGGGCCCAGAGTTTGACCCTAAATCCAAGGTTTGCTCATCCACACAATAACTGAGATCCCATTTACCCTTAACCTAACGGTACTGTAACAGCATTGGCTTGTCTTGAATTCACGTTGCCCCGGTCCTTGGGTTTCGCCTGAGTAATACTGCCACTCATCGCTTCCGTTTTCTTCCTTTTGCCCCTTGTGAATTACATTTCCTTGGCTTCTTTCCACTCTATCATTTTTCCATCCTCTTCCTCTCTCTTTGGTGAACCGGCGGACTCTTTTCAAACGCAACCATAACAGTTGACGGTCATCCCGCTTGAACCCCTCCATCTACCACTTCTACTTGGTACGATCCGAACCCGGTCGGATCCATCTATCCGCAAACTTCCTTAGCTCGACGTTCGTCCGCCGCTGTTCGCTGTTTGCTGTTCAATAGTCTTTTTTTTTCCTATTTTTTTTTTTTTTTTTTTTTTTTTTTTTCCCTTTCTTTTCCACCCTTCGACCTTCTGCACTTTTGACCGGTCACCCGCACCATCCGTTTCTTACAGTTTTAACGTGACCTGTCGCGCTATCATATCATCATCGACGTGTGCAAAGCGGAGGATTTCTTCGGTGTCGAATGGAACATAAACCATGGCTGCTCCTCAGAACGGATCCGACTCGCATGGAGATGCAGGCTTGCTAAAATCTCAGAAGTGAGTAATTCGACTTACACTCAATTCCACCGCTGGTCTAGAATATGCCCTTTTTAGCAAAGTCGTTGAAATAAAGAAAGTCGTCTCTTTGTCTTGTTTGTCTCAGGTCAGGTGGCAGGAAAAACGGAAAAAAAAAAAGAGAGAAAAAGAAAAGCAAAAGAAAAAGAGTTTAGGCTTATCTACCTGAAAGCCCTCATTCCTGGCATCACTGCAGTGTTGAGTCATTTTACTCTTGTGCTTTGCTGTCCATCGGTTGTGTCGCATTGGGTGAAGGCACCTGCGCCTCAGTCTTGCCTTCTGCAAGAGACCTGCAGATCTATGCAGCTTGAGTGTTCTTTTCGAATCTGGCCAGCGCCGTTTCTCACCCCCATGCTGAATTACGATCATGTTGTCTTTTCTGATTGAATCTTTCATGGTGTATCATCATGTCCTTATTCTTGTGTTTCTTCGGCCGATTCAATTCACATTTGCGGCTTTCATCCATGGCTAACCGGTCCATTAGCAATGGTCCACAGGACGACGATAATCAGGATCAGATCGGTTCGAATAGCCCGAGCCCGTCTGGCATGGCTACTCCACAGCCCGAACTCTCGGATAAGCGTCGGCCTTCTATAATGCACAATTTCTTCCAGGTTGGTGCTTCCCATGGACCGCTTCACCCTCCCAAATCACAGCTCTTTCCTTCTGAGACTCCTGCTTCCGCGTACCTGGTTCAGTCGAGCGCGCACGTCACAGGGACACGGGATGACCAAAGCACTGGTCACCACTCCTCCTCCTCGTCCTTTGTCATGATGGAACGTGACGAGGCGCCGGGGATAAAGTCTTCGAAAGCTGAAGCAAAGGAAATCACACCAGAGTCTCTGGCTCCTACGAATTTACCTACGCCCCCGTACTGCTCCGCATCTTCCCTGTTGCAGAAGGAGTCAGATGCGGCTGAGCTGGGGTCGTCGGCCCCAGAAAAGGGGGCGGGTTCTATCTTTACTGCGTTGAAGAGCATTTTGTCTCCGCCTGCAAGCGTTTCTCCTGAACCTCAAGCTCGCCGTCATACCTCTCATCCAGTCTCCAGTGTCTCTGACTACCCAGTCCTTGCCACTCACTTCTCAAACCCCTCTCTTCCTCACACATCTGACCCGATGTGTTTATCGGAAGCTCCCCTCCTCGAGCATGAGAAGCCACCCATTTCTTTATCTTCTGAGAATCTTGCGAAGCTAACTGGGAATGTGTCTGATCTCGCACGTCTAAAGAATACCCCACCGCTTACCCCACGTGCTATGTCCAACGAAGGGTCGCTGACCGATAAGCCACCGGCTACTTCTTCTCAGTCGACAGAGCCAACACAGTCGTCCGATCAGATGGACAAGTCAACCGACGAAATTGTCGGAAAACTTGAGGAAGCGTTTCCCTCTCCAGCTGAAACACCCCAACCGTCAGGCCCACCGGTTGCCCCGATCAAGGGTAACCTGTATGTTAAGATTTCGGAAGGCCGCGGACTCAAACCCGGTTTTGATCCCTATGTGGTCTGTGTATTCGAGTGGAATGAATGGATCTCAAAGAGCGCTCAGGATGAGGAAGAAGCGTCCGTTGAGCGACGGCAAAAGGAGCAAGAACAATCCGATCGCGAAGCTGGGCGGCCGATGGCCATTCCAATGAAAAGTCGGCAAAGCAGCAACAACAGCTCCCTGGATGGTCCAGATCTTCGGGGAAGAGCACCTGTGACCGAACCCCATTGGAACCACGAAGCCACCTTGTGAGTTAATTTTCCTCCTTTTCGTAACCGATATTCTGAACCATTTCATTAACGACGCATCTTCAGTGACGTTTTCGGCGACCAGTCCGAGGTTGATGTTTCGGTATACGACCGCAAAAACCAAGAGGCATTTTTGGGCCACGTGCGACTTTGCGTCAATCTCAAGGAAGATAACAGCCGGCTGGAAGGATGGTTCCCCTTGTCTGCTCGTGGTGTTGGCGACTCTCCGGTTTCGGGCGAAATCTACATGGAAATGCGTTTTGAGCATATGGAAAAGAAACAGGTGGGACCGAATGATTTCCAGATTTTGAAGCTTATCGGCAAAGGCACATTTGGTCAGGTCTATCAGGTTAAGAAGAAAGACACGCGCCGGATTTATGCGATGAAAGTCTTGTCGAAGAAGGTGATTATCCAGAAGAAGGAGGTTGCCCATACTTTAGGAGAGCGGAACATTCTGGTTCGGACAGCTATGGCTGCCTCTCCGTTCATCGTCGGCCTCAAGTTTTCTTTCCAAACCCCAACCGATCTTTACCTTGTCACGGACTATATGTCGGGAGGTGAACTGTTTTGGCATCTCCAGAAGGAAGGACGCTTTCAGGAGGCTCGCGCCAAGTTCTACATTGCAGAACTTATCTTGGCGCTTCAGCATCTCCACGAACACGACATCGTTTATCGAGATCTGAAACCGGAGAACATCCTGCTCGATGCCAACGGCCACATTGCATTGTGTGACTTTGGACTGTCTAAAGCAAACCTCGCTCAAAACGATACCACAAATACATTTTGCGGCACGACCGAGTACCTAGCACCAGAGGTTCTACTTGACGAGCAAGGGTACACTAAGATGGTTGACTTCTGGTCCCTGGGTGTCCTCGTCTTCGAGATGTGCTGTGGTTGGAGTCCGTTCTACGCCGAGGATACCCAGCAAATGTATAAGAACATCGCTTTCGGCAAAGTTAGGTTTCCACGAGACGCCTTAAGCACGGAAGGAAGGAACTTCGTGAAAGGCTTGCTGAACCGGAATCCGAAGCACCGGCTGGGAGCCAAGGGCGATGCCAAGGAGCTCAAGGAACACCCATTCTTCCACGATGTAGACTGGGAAGCCTTGTCCCGGAAACAAGTCATCCCCCCGTTCAAGCCGAAACTTAAGTCAGATACGGATACCTCCAACTTCGATCCCGAGTTCACAAATGCGCTGGATGCCAACGCCACGTTGAACGACCGTGCAGCGGCAGTGGCCAATGGTTTCATGCCAGCATCGACACCGCTATCCCCGGGCTTGCAGGCTAACTTCAAGGGCTTTACTTTTGTCAACGAGAGCTCAATCGACCACCATCTTAAACATGAGCCCGCGGACCATATGGACGAGGACCCCGATACGTGGCAGCGATCTCACCGGCCTGGGGGATTTGATGATCGCCGCATGAATGGCTTTCAGAAGCCCCACGAAGGTGGAGAGCCTGGGATTTTCAACGTTGATGACAATTTCGACATGTGATTATTCTGCGATGCATGATAATGGAGTTGTGATTTTCTGCATATACGTACTTTTCTCTGCTTTGTACATGCCTTTGGAACAGGACCAAAACATGATATGCTCTTTTGCTTTCCACAGATGATCGTGGCTTAGCTGTTGGTACTTTTTGTCTTTGTGGATGCGACCAAAGAAGTTCTGGCTCTCCTTCGGTCCACCATCCCAATCCTGTGTTTGCATTCTTTCCCACCATCCGGGTAGATGGGACTGGATATTGTTCTTTGCTTAACCTCTCGTAACCCCCGGTTTTTTTATATTTTTTTTTTTTTCTATTTTGGTTCCTCTCCTCCTTAGGAGCCGTTGATTTATACCATCTGTTTCGTCGTCTTTCTTCAACTGTGGATATCCGACAGTTATCATTTTCTTTTGTTGATGACCGACTT
Organism: Aspergillus coremiiformis; assembly: GCA_009193565.1. Lineage (NCBI taxonomy): Eukaryota > Fungi > Ascomycota > Eurotiomycetes > Eurotiales > Aspergillaceae > Aspergillus > Aspergillus coremiiformis. The sequence continues at coordinate 11,579 of ML739130.1, read as the reverse complement.
GGCGCCCTTTCGGTTCGGTTTAAATGACCTCCCCAAATGCATGTTGATCCGGTCTATGTCTGACACAAGACGCCAGGGGAATATGGTATCGGGGGTTGATATAGCGGCGTTTCGCAAGCAGCATGGCGCCAGGAGGTAACTTTGGCGGAGTTGCATAGGGCTGAGATGCCTAGAGAAATGAATTATGAAGATTAATGCCTTGATCCGATTTGTCCTAGACGATTGAATTTATCCCAGCTTGGTGAAGTTACCCGTCAATGTATGTTACCTTGACTACTCGTAGTTCCTCAGTTTTTACAACCTCCTGGATATGTATGGTCTTCAATATTGAATTCCGATATGACCAAGGAAGTTCAAGTTCTTTGTGAGATTGATTATGGACTCAATTTTACCATCAGATTCTCACCTTTCTCTCCAGGGACTTCTGATCAACAAATCACTGTCTCATCTGCTTGGTGGCCTTTTTTTTTGGTGGCGGGGGGGGGGGGGGGGGGGGGGACTAGTCTCCAGTGACGTCCCCATAAGTCTCTCGAGACTATTGGCATACTACCTGTGAGAATGAGGTCATAGCTGGAGGTTGCTGTGGATTTCCTTTTGGTAAGGGTTTCTTTTTCTTTTCCCCTGCACCATTTGACCATTTGTATCCTATCCTATTTTTGGGTCCAACCACCGCTGTACTCCGTATGATCGGATGATTTCCGGGGCGAGGTTCATGGGTTTTATGAAAAACAATCATTCAAGTGAAGGGCCAGGATTGATAAGACATTCAAGTTATTGATAGGGGAACGGATCTTCTCCGGGCGATCTGCAATGCATCGCGACCAGGATGCCACTAGGAGTAGCTACCGATGTTCTTCGAGGGAAGGAAGATCAGGGTCCAACGATGGAATCAGTTCAATTGATGAGTCTCTCTAGTCTGCCATATGGTGCAGGTCAACTACACAGAAACGGTGTCTGAAAAGTATTCGGACCGAGCTCTAGGTAGTATCGTTGTACTGATAGACTAGGGACGGAGATACGGCACAAAATAGAGTGAATCGTGATATCTGGATGTACTATACTCCGTATTAGCATCAACCCAAACCAATAACGGAATAAACCCTACAATGCCAGGTGTAGTAGTAGTGCACCTGCACTGGTGCAGTGGGTCAAAAGAAAAGCACGATACCAAGCCTCCACTCGACTCAGGGATGGACTCCACTCTTATACGTATGTAGCTGGGATTTTTATTTCAATGATTTGGATTTTTTTTCTTTCTCCCTTTTCTCTTTTAAGTGAAACCAGTGTTTATTACTTTTTGTTGTTGTTGTTGTTGTTGTTGTTGCTTTTTTTCCATGTGGGATAAGTTGTTATCATATCCATCAGGTACCGTACAGTACACAGTTCTTAAGTAGTAGTCGGCGGTCGGACTAGAAGGAGTGCCAGTGGGACGGTGAGTGGATGTTCACTTGATATTGTTCCTCGTGGAGTTAATTATAGTATAGGATGATATTATCCGACGCAGCCGTTTTCCATTTGAATTTGACTTTTATCTTTATCTACAACATGGGAGTTTCAGGCTTTTCGGCGTTGATAGGTGGAAAATGGGCGCAGTGAATGATATTTATAACTATGTTTGGGATTGAGATCTATGAGGGATATTTATTGGCCATGGCTCATCATATGAAGCCATCGCTGGATACGATGGAACCCGAGTAATACAGCATCAGCCAATCTCGTGAAATGTTCAACGGTGAACCGACGGTTGGTGATGGTGGGGGGCCTCATTCGGTACATGAGGTGGTGATGCCTAGTTTTGCTCCATCAAGGGGGGGAGGGGATTGAGGAGAAGGTCGTACATAATTTCATTTGACTTTTCTATTTCAAAGGGAAGAAGTGGTTTCCCCTCCTTCCTCTTCTTCTTCTTTTCTCTCCAGGTGGACAGACTCACGGAGTACTCCGTAGTGTGTACGGAGTATCCGTAGATATCTAGGTAGGTATCCGTAGATACCTCGATACAACCAAGTACGGAGTACTCCGTAAAGAAAAGAAAGGGGGTTTGCATTTAAGCTAAATAATCAGTGAACCGTTCCAAATATCGTCTAGTGTCAAAGGTTCCTGGAACTAGACTTAAACTGGTCTAGTCGATGTGCCCCATTCCAACAAGAATCAATGCAATGGCCTTTCCTGGGAATATGGATCATGGATCTCTCTCTCTCTCTCTCGCTGTTCCCCTGATGGTCATCCTTCACACCGGCTAACCATGGATGCAGATGTCAGATGGTAAGACAAGCGTTCCCCAATTTCAATTGATTCAATGGGCTAACCGATAAGAAACCTCAGAATCAAACCCTGTCCAATACATGGTAATCCGTCCAGACGAGAGGCAGAGAGACAGAGAGAGAGACCTTGGAGGCTCTCATCATTACTCGTTTGGGGTTGGCTTTACCAATTCTCTGCGTCGAGAGAGCTAAACTCTCCACCCCGAACAACTTAACTTAGTTCACGGCCCTCCTCCTCCTTTTGTGGCGCTGCTGCAGTTTCCCTCGAGGCAACCCATGCTCGAGGATGCTCTTAGTCCATTCAACCCCCTTGTCGTTGGTCGTTGATGACATGAGTTTCTCCGCCTTCCTCCGCAGCCTCGCAGTCATTTTTTTTTTTTTAGCACGAGTTACAGGCGTCGCTAGTCGGGAACACAAGACCCTCATTCCTCTTGTGGGGTGCGATCGGCCTCCGACTGCCGTGCCATGTCTCCTACGTACTAGTTCCTGCCACTCTAAACTAAAACGAAGTGGCGTGTCTGTGGTATGTGCTCCGAAGGCTAAGTTTCCCATTGATGCGCCCGGTCCTGGACTACTTCGTGACTACGGAGTAACTGATTGGACTACTACCTAGTCAATGATACTCTCTTGTCTGCATTTCTTCAATCATATTGCGCGTTGCTCCCCTCATTTAGATCTTACCTTGATTCCCGAAATAGTTTTTTTTTTTTTTTTTTTTTTTTTTTTTTTTTTTTTTTTTTTTTTTTTTTTTTTTTTTTTTTTTTTTTTTTTTTTTT
>ML739129.1:28302-75658 GCA_009193565.1 Aspergillus coremiiformis | reverse complement strand
CCCCTTTTTTTTTTTTTTTTAACTGTTCCCTTTCCCCTCGGGATTTCTTTTTGATTCAACGACGGTCTCCCGTGTCTCCGCCCTGAGACACTATTTTTCCGTCCCGTTGACCCTTTACCATTTTGGCGTGAGAGTAATCACTCAACCAGTGCAATTAATCTTGAGCGATGGCATCCGTTTCAGCTCCCACTCCGAAGCTGGATCGCTATATTGTCATCCATGTCGCAACCACCTGCGATGAACATGGCGTCTACGTCACCAAGGATTCGGCAGAGGTGATTGAATTGGGATGGATCTTGTTGGATACCAAAACCTGCGAGGAGGTAAGGCGGCTATGATTTTGATTGAATCTGGGAATTCCTCAGATTAGATTCTCCCTCCCCCTCCCCCTTTCCCCTCTCCGGATTAGATGACCGCTGCTCTTCCGTTCCCTAGAGCTCGAGTCACCCTCCTTCTCAGAAATTTCTAGCAGATTGCTAACATGCGTTTGCTGTCTCAACCGGTAGTTACACCGTGAAAGTGTGCTCGTCAAGCCTGTCAACACTCCTATCACGCCGCTTTGCAGTAAGTACACGCATCCATCGTCCACCCCACCCAATCCTACCTATTCCCTCCCCTCCCATACCGCTTCCACCACCGCCACCACCGCCACTACCATCACCCCCCTCCGGATGTATCGGTCTGCTGGTTCAATGGCTGACGGTCTCCGAAAGCGAGCCTGACAACTCTGACATGGGAGCACGTCCGCTCGGCAGGTACTTTTCGCGATGCGATCAGCCGCTTCGACGCCTTCGCCCAGGAACACCTGATTAGCAAGAAATTGGAGTTTGCGTTCGTGACGTTGGATTCGTGGGACCTTCGTGTACAGCTTCCCCGGGAAGCCCGAGACAAGGCGGTCGCTCTGCCGGCATATCTCCAGCATTCCCGAACGTTCGATCTTCGAACCGAGTATCAGAGATGGCAGACGCATCACCCGGAGTCGCTACCATTCGGCCCCAGCTCCCTCTCCAACATCTGTGCCGCCCTCGAAGTGGAACCCGTTCAAACCTCCGCCCCGATCAAACACAATCTCCCCTTCCATTTGCAGGCGCTGGCCCCCGCATCGCCTCGACGGGCCATGGAAGAATCCATTACCTTGGCTCGCGTCCTCCGCGGCTTGATTCGCAAGTCTCAACCGCCGCATGAGCACCCCGAGATCTTGACCCGTCCGATGGATGCGAGAGCCGACGTGCGGGCGTTCCTGGCCGAGCGGAGCAAAGTGCTTCATTTGAGCGGACTGCCCCACGATACCACCCAGTCGGAACTCGAAAGCTGGTTTACGCAGTTTGGTGGCCGCCCGATCGCGTTCTGGACCCTCCGAACTCCGGATCAGCACAAGCCGACCGGCACGGGCTTTGCAGTCTTCTCATCCCACGAAGAGGTATGGAATAGCGTCGGACGCTCCCGGTAGAGGCTCTGCCATAACGACTAACCCTATGTGACAGGCCGCGGAAAGTCTCTGCATGAACGGCCGCGCTCTCAACGAGAAGGCCATTGAGGTCTCCCCTTCCTCCAGCCGAGTCCTCGATCGTGCGGCGGAGATCTTGACCCCATTCCCTCCCTCGAAGAACCGGCCCCGTCCCGGCGACTGGACTTGCCCGTCCTGCGGATTCTCCAACTTCCAGCGCCGCACGGCTTGTTTCCGTTGTTCTTTCCCCGCCATGGCCGCCGCGCCGGATCCGATGGGCTACGGCGCTTTCGGCTACGGTCCACCATCCATGATGCCCCCTCACATGGGCCATGGTCATGGCATGGGTCATTCCCGGGGCATGGGTGGCAACGGTGGTGTGGTTCCCTTCCGTGCCGGTGACTGGAAGTGCGGCTCCGAGGGTTGCGGTTACCATAACTTCGCCAAGAACATCAACTGCCTGCGTTGTGGTGCTCCCCGCTCCGGAGCCGCGGTGGTTGCGGACTCCGCTTTCCCATCGCCTATGGACCCTCCCTCGGGTTTCGGAATGGGCCCCAATTCGATGGCGAGCACTCCTGCGCCAGGCCCTTTTACCTCGACCGCCGGTGGCTTTGGAGGTTTTAGCCAGCAATTTGGCGCGCCGCCTAACAACTACGCCCTGCCCTCGGCGCTGGGCAGTGGCCCCGGAGGATACCCTCAAATGGGCCAGATGAACGCCGGCTATGGTTCCACCAACGTCTCCCACTCCGCCGCTTCGTTTGCCAACCCTGCCACCCAGGCTGCGTTCACCGGCGCGGACCACGCAACCTCCACCAGCGCTTCGAACGGCGCCTTTTACGGCACCGACGGATCGAACGATCCGTTCGCCTTCCTGTCCACCGGCTTGGGAGGCCTGTCGGTCGGGGACGACGGTCACTCCCGCCGGAACGGTGCGGGCGCCAGCAAGTCTCCTGCGTAAAGCCACCGGTGCATCAGTCGGGCGGGGTAGGGTGTACTATTTACCTTTTTTTCCTGTGACAAACCTCCCACTTTTGTTTGTGAATACGGTCCTCTAGATTGTCGGTATATGTGACGGTTGATACTCGTTGATGCGCGTTTGTATAGGGAATTCAGCAGTTCTGGTGCATTTGGTTGGGAGGTGCAGGCCGGTAGCGTGTCGTCGTTTCATCGGATTGGATCCTTTTTTTCTTTTCTTTTCTTTTTCATTTTGTCTCATCTCTCGCAGCCTTTACGTTGACCCTTTTTTTTCGGTATGTCTTACTATTGTGTCTTTGAAGCGATGTTTACGGGTATAGAAGACCGTCCTGGCAGATGAGCCCAAGTGGTTTCATACATCCATTCGCGAGTCACTGGAGCTTCTCGTTCTTATTTTCCTTCGATCGGCATGAGCTTCGCACTTTTTTTCTCTTTCGTCGTCGTGCATATGATGAAAGGCATCGCTTGTTTCGATCGCAGTGCGACCAGATGTGGAGGCTCTATCATGGCATTGCATTCTAGATATTTGGTCTTTTCCTTTCCCGCTCGTCTTGTTTTTTTCTTTTCTCAGTTCATCTCTGCGCTCTTCGGCAACAGGAATCATTGGAGAATCACGGTATTGATCACGGATGGGATACACTGGAACGGACTCTGTTGGGGGTGTTGGGGATATTCCTTTTGAGCCATGAAAATTTCAGCCACCGGCGAATGTCAGATATGCGAGGCAATGGGTCGGGAATCGTGAACGCAACAGGGTTGTTCTGAATGTCCATAATTGATTTTTGTTGTTTTGACCTTGTCAGACTTTCCTTTATTGCTTGTCTTTTACTGGTCCCTACGCTTTCTTTTTCTTTTTTCGTTGTTTCTTTTTTTGTTGCAAGAAAAGTCGATGTGTCATCATTCTGGATCCGCGCAGTACAGACTTAGAGACAGTATATTGTCTGCCATCTTGTATAGGAATCTATCGGGAATTGCGATTGAGGGTGCAGCGTTTGGAAAGACCAGAGCTTGTCCCTTTCACGTCTGCATTATTCATCTAGAGCCTCTCCGAGATAATTGCATAGGATATTTAGCAGACTTGATCTATGATATTGATTTTCGCACACTGCATAATAATTTGACTTGCCCAAATTTGACTGTGACAGTCGTAGTGTTCCAAAATACAGATACTGATGGCTCGGTAATATTCAAGGTAGCTGCTGTGATAACCGCGCGGCTACAGCGCTAGAGGGGAGCTCTGGCTTTAAGTCTGGAGGCAACCGCGGGACTCGCGTCCACCTCCTCCATCTGTTGCCCAAGACGGCTCCCCATCCCCGTATGCTCCGATCTGAATCCCACGAATTGCTTCCTCCGCTATCTATTTCGTCCCGATATCTTTGATATTGTTTCTCTGGTTCTCGCCTCTTTTCAACCGATTCCCCGTCGCCCATAATGTCCGGATATGACCGAGCTCTTTCAGGTAAGATAGCTGAGTACCCGAGTTCCCTGCGGGCTCTCGTGGGATGATGGGCTGAATCTAATCAACCTGTAGTGTTTAGGTATGAGAAGTGTCTGCTACCGCATCATGTTCGCCTCTCTGACTCTCCTTCAGCCCTGATGGGCACGTCTTCCAGGTGGAGTATGCCATGGAAGCTGTGAAGAGAGGTACCTCACCGCCGACCCGATTGGATGATACCTGTCTTGTCTAACCACCGGCCTTCTCTATCTAGGAACCTGTGCCGTCGGAGTAAAAGGTAAAGACGTGGTCGTGCTGGGCTGCGAAAAGCGCTCGGCCTTGAAACTCCAAGATACCCGCATTACACCATCGAAGATCGCCGTGCTGGACAATCATGCCGTTCTCGCTTTCGCTGGATTGAACGCCGATGCTCGTATCCTCATCGATAAGGCACGACTAGAAGCCCAGTCACATCGCTTGACTGTGGAAGACCCCGTCACCATCGAATACATCACCAAATATATCGCCGGTGTGCAGCAGCGGTACACGCAAAGTGGAGGTGTCCGGCCCTTCGGTATTAGTACCTTGGTTGTGGGATTCGATCCAAATGACAAGGTGCCAAGATTATATCAGACGGAGCCTTCGGGTATCTATTCTGCTTGGTCGGTCCCTCTGGTGGTTGGTTCCCTTGCAGAGACCGGCAGAGATGCTAACGGGTGTGCGGGGATTATAGGAAAGCCAATGCTATCGGCCGTTCCAGCAAGACCGTCCGTGAATTTCTCGAGCGCAACCACCAGGATGAGATGGACCGTGAGCAGACGATTCAGCTTACCATCAAGTCGTTGTTGGAGGTTGTGCAGACCGGCGCTAAGAACATTGAGGTGGCAATCATGTCGCCCGGGCAGACGATCGAAATGTTGCCAGAAGATCAGATCGAGGCCTACGTTAAGAGTATAGAAACCGAGAAGCAAGAGGAGGCGGCGAAGAAGAAGACGGGCCGGACCGGCACCACAACGGCGGCCATCCTAACACGGGGTGGTGGAGAGTCCAGTGAGACCCGGGAGTAGGCTGGTTTAGTGAATTAGAGCTACATGCCTCTGACATCTTACACACACCCACACACTATTTTCTTCCCCCTGATCATACTGGAGATCTGACCGAAGCGACTTTACGACAATAAAGAACTCTTTTCCCGTCGTTGATACACCGATCTCCTTGCGGGATCTCTATAGAAACAATGTCGTCTCACGATCTGTAGTCAAGATCTCGGCAGGAAGTAGCAGGCATAATCTCGTAATCGTTCGTCATCTGCAGCTGGTCCACTCCCCTTATCCTAAACGATCCGCGGCATCTGTGACGGTGAAGATCGACCGCTCCTGGTGACCACGTACTCGATCATCCTTGAGCATTCTTTTTTTTCCGCCCCATATCAGCATTCCATTCATGTCATATCGGTATGAGAATGATCGACCCGGAAAACAGAAAGAAAGAAAGAAAGAAAGAAAGAGAGAGAGAGAGAGAGAAAAACGTACCTGTTATCGACACGAGCATCTTCACCTTCCACCTGCAGTGCGGGCTTCGGTATCACCGCCTCCAAGACAAAATGGTTATCGCAATGCGGGCAGTATTCATCACTTTGTCGGAGTTTTCTCCATTAGTCAGATGTCCCACGCGTGTCGCCGATCCGAACGGACGTGACCAACCTCTCTTCAAACTCGGTCGAGTCCTTCCGGAAACACTTCTTGCACTTTTTACAGGCGAACACCTGTTTCCAACATCGGTCTTAGAGACTCACTGCGTAGGACGGACGGGAGATATAGAGGGGGGAAGTACCATTTCGGTGGTTTTCATGAGTGGATGGGATTCTTGTTCATGATGACATTCCGCGCAGTCGAACCACTTCCGACCTGTATTTGGGGAAATTTTTTTTTTTTCCTTATCAGAAGGGGATTTTGGCTTGTGGTAGATCTGTCGTGGACTCACAGCATGGTGACCGAATGGCTACTTGGGCGTTGAGAATGTGTTTACTGTCCGTTGAGTTCAGTTCCCGTTTCTCGATTTTGGTTCTGGTTTGGTGGCTTACCACATGATGGGATGAGGCTGTAACTTGTTCCAGTGTGGTACTTGAAGGGAGGAAAATCGAAGACTGACTCGGAGGTGTTATAATATAGAATGATCGATTTACCGCGTATCATTTCAACTTGAAATTATTGACAAGGGCGGAACACTAAAAATAAGCATCGTGAACCGTGATTGATTTTATCAATACCATGGATGGATAGTCTGGACATGAGTCTCTATATTTAGTGATTTGAGATTGATTGATTGATTTGTATTTGTATCTTTGGTTATTTGTTTTTTCAAGTTTATTATTTCAGTGTTTGGGGATCGACAGAACGGAAGATCCGCCGTATAATACGTACAGTACATACATACATACATACATACATACATACATACATACATACATACCATCGAATAATTTCAAGAGACTGACTGGTCTGCTGTACTGGTCATTTTGGTGTGTCTCCTTTAAGTTCAACATGTTCCCCTTTTTCTATCGCCTCTCTTCCACTCCTACTCTTTCTTTTCTCTCTCTCTCTCTCTCTCTTTCTTTCTCGAACACTCTCTCACTCTCACACTTTCTCAATCTTTCTCTCTCTCTCTTTCAAATTCTTGTCCCTCCATCCAGTCTCTTGTCTTTATCCTTTCTTTTGTTGGGGGATTCCTTCCGCCGGAAAACCATTCCGCCCGCCCTTCTTTCTCTCCGCTCCGTTCCTGTATTTATACGTGACCAGTTGGTTTGTTTCCGCCTGACAAAAAACGGCCCGCGAACTCCGCCACAAGTCTCGACCCCTCGGGAGCCGCTGTGATCCTCGTGGTTGATCGTACATCCTTCTTGACCCAACTCTTTTCAAACCTCGTCAACTCTGTGGATTCACCCGTTCCATTGAAGCCTATGATCTATCGTGACAACTCGTCATCGTGCCGGATCGATCAGTCGTGATGGAGGGAAACGGCAGAGCGAGGGACGGTACCGATAATGCCCCCCTTGTACGTCTTGCACATCATTCCCAACGCAAACTATGTACTTTCTACTCACACAATCAATCTCTCCAGAGACCGGTGTCTTCCCTTCTGTCTCACTTTGAGAATCTAACCCATCGTCGAGCCCCGTCCGCCTTGCCAACCGGTCCCCGCGACTCGTCCCTCCACTTGAAATCTGAACTCGTCGATGACTTTCGCTCGGTCCGCGCCTCGCTGGACTTGTCCCGTCCACGGTCTCCATGGGTCCCTTCGGCAGACCTGCAGAATGGTCAGCGCGCCGAATATACGAATGGTACACCGCTTCGACGGGGGGTTTCCCCGGGACAATCTCCAGGCAGACATCAAAGCAGGCCCCTGTCGATGAACCTACATTCCTCGCCGCAACTCGCACCCATTCTCACAGTAGACTCGCCGCAATCCCCCCCACGGGGGCTGGGAGCGCATGCCGACCACACGGAGGATATCCGGACGTCTCGTACGCCACCAAACGCATCCCGGGAGTCATTGCCGCCCAGACCGATTGCGAATGGAGGCACCTGTCCTCGCTCGACGACTCCCTCGGCAGTGCCGATTGAACACAGGGTTTCGCATCTACCTTCAGGTCACGGAGACTCGACGGTCCTGACACGGGACAGTCCTTCGGAGCGACGGTTGAACAGTGTATCCTTACCCCTGCCCGCGAACCGAGCAGAGAAGCCCAAGATTCCCGCCAAACCCGCCGCCTTGTCATTTCCTGATGGAAATGGAAATGGCCTTGCCGCTCGCCAAGAGCAGCCTCATCAAGAAGACCGGGTATCTCCCTTCAGCACGCCCCCGGGAAGTCCCAACAAGTCCCCGCCAAAGCTCCCGTCTGCCACCAAGCCACAGCCTCCGCCCTCCCCATCTCGTCCTCTTCCTCCGCCGGCCCGGATGTCATTGGACGAAAGACGACCTCTCCCGAATACGCTTGGCCTTCGAGAGGGGCCGGCGCCACAACCTCTCCGGCGGCCGTCCCCGAGACCGACACGAGATTCGAAGCCCTTGATGGTACAAATCCCGCCGCGGCAAGCCGCTCCACAGGAAACAATGTCCAGTATTCCACACACAACCCCTCGTTTCCCGGGTTTTGATAGTCCCAGGGAGCCTCCGGGCTTGCCCCCGCGGCAGCCGTCGATCGTCCGTCGAGTGGGTCGGTCCCCGGGAGCCCAACTGGAACGGTTGAAGAGTCCAGCGCAGGCCGAGTGGTCGCCCCGGCACGAACTGCGCCCACACCACACAGGGGAAGTCCAGACGCCGAGACTGATCCAGCGGCAGCCATCATTCTCGAGAGAAACCAAACCGGCGCCCCCTCCCGCGGTCCCTGAGCGATCTGTCGTCGAACGGCCGGTGGTGGAAAGACAACCCGCGCGTCCCGTTCCGGTTCCCAGTGAAGATGAGCAACCGCTCGATGAGGCCCCGGCCCCACGCACAGACTACCCCGATGCGTCTCTCGCGAACCGGCGACCGCCACTCCTGAAGACGGGCCCCCACGAGATCCCAACGCGATATGATACGCGGCTCATGGATGTATGTGGCAAGTACGTGTGTACGACGGGGTACCTGACGCGGGTTTGGGACCTCACGACTGGGGAACAGATCATGACTCTCAGTCATGGCGAAACGGTCAAATGCTTGTCCTTGGCATTCAAACCCGGGACGGGCCTGGAGGACGAGGGACAGCGACTGTGGCTAGGCACGAATGCAGGCGATCTTCACGAGGTCGATATTGCGACCCAGTCGGTTGTTGCGTCACGCTCCTATCCCTCGCGGAGGGAAGTCGTCAAGATCCTTCGACATAAGAAGGAGATGTGGACTTTGGATGACGAGGGACGCTTGCTGGTCTGGCCACCGGACGAATCCGGAACTCCTAACCTTCAGTATAGCTACCATAATCCTTATGATAGAGTTGCGCGGGGACATACATTCTCGATTGTCGTGGGCGATACGCTGTGGCTGGCAACGGGGAAGGAGGTCCAAGTCTATCAACCTAACGCACGCGACGATGTGTCCTTCAAAGTGCTTAAGAGACCGTTGGGCTCACAGCATTCGGGAGAGGTGACGTCTGGTGCTTATACGAGTAAAGATGGGGGCCGTGTGTATCTGGGACACGCCGACGGAAAGGTGACCATATACTCGGCCCGCGACTACACCTGTCTTGGCGTTGTCAATGTGAGTGTCTACAAGATCAACTGCTTAGGTGTTGTTGGAGACTACCTCTGGGCTGGGTACAAAACGGGTATGATCTATGTATACGATACGTCAACGAATCCATGGACGGTGCGGAAGGACTGGCGAGCGCATGCCAGTCCTGTGTGCGGATTTCTCCTCGACACCAGTAGTGTGTGGACGATGAATCGGCTTCAGGTGACTTCGTTAGGGACCGATAACTGCATTCGCCTGTGGGACGGCATGCTGGAGGATGACTGGATGGGTAGGTTGCCTTGATCTGCTGGGTACCATGTGACTAACAAGTGGACAGAGCGTCGTATGCAAGTCAAGGACGTGGAATACTGTACTTTTCGAGAGATCCGCGCTGCGGTTCTGACGTGGAATGCTGGAGCCTCTACCCCCGGCACCGTGCGCTCCTCTAACTTTATCCAAGACGCTATCCATCCTGAAGATCCGCCGGAAATCATAGTATTTGGCTTCCAGGAACTTGTGGATCTCGAAAATAAGAAAATCACGGCTAGTGCGTATATAGACCCCAACATTGTCGCTCCGGTGGACTAACGTGTTGCAGAGAGCTTGCTCAAGGGAAGCAAGAAGAAGGAGAGCGGGGAAAAGGAGCATATGAGTCGCCAGTACCGTGTCTGGATGGAGCATCTAACACGGTGCATTAACGAGTGCATGCCCCTCGAAGAGTCGTATGTGCTTTTGCATAGCGCCAATCTGGTTGGCCTGTTCACCTGTATCTTTGTGAAACATCAAGAGCGGCAAAGGATCAAGGACATGAGCGCTGCAGAGGTGAAGCGTGGAATGGGAGGATTACATGGGAACAAGGTGGGTTTGCAACACGACGCTGGATGCATTGAGGCTGATTTCAATCTGTAGGGTGCTCTTATCCTCCGCTTTACTCTCGACGACAGTTCTCTGTGCTTTGTGAACTGTCACTTGGCCGCTGGGCAGTCGCACACAGCACACCGTAACAATGATATCGCTGCCATCCTAGAGTCGGAGTCTCTGCCGTCTGAATCTAGTCTCATGACCCGCGCGGACCGTTTTGTCGGTGGTGGCGATGGCTCGATGATTATGGATCATGAAATTTGCATCTTGAACGGAGACCTGAACTACCGCATTGATTCCATCCCACGGAACGTCATCATCGAAGACATCCGCAAAAACAAATTCACAAAGCTGCTCGAACGGGATCAATTGCTGGCGTCGCGCCGCAAGAACCCGGGCTTCCGCTTACGGTCTTTCATCGAGGCGCCGATCACATTTGCGCCGACCTACAAGTACGATGTCGGCACCGATGATTACGATACCAGCGACAAAAGGCGTTCTCCCGCGTGGTGTGACCGCATTCTGTACCGGGGAGTCGGCCGGGTAAAACAACTTGAATACCGACGGCACGAAGCCAAAGCCTCCGATCATCGCCCAGTCAGCGCTTCATTTAAACTCCGCATCAAGACCGTCTCGCACAAAGAACGCCCCGCCGTATGGGAATCTTGCCAGCAGGAGTTCCAACAGGAAAAGCGCCGACTTGCATCGGACGCCAGGTACGTACTTCGTTCCCCGCGCCCTGGCGAAGACAGACATACTGACCCAGTGTTGATAGCATCGAATACCTCATCAGCGTCCTCGGCACCGACCCCCAACAAGCGCGCGCATTGATCTTGAGGAATGGAAACTAATTCACCGTATCGTTACCCTTCTTTGTTCCTTTGTTTTCCTTAGATGCTGTTACATTGGCTATTGAGAGGATAAGAGATTAGAGCTTAGCGCAAGGCGATGTGTACGACTAATGATTTCACGATAGATATGTATCATGAGCCGAGTTAGATTACGGGGAGGTAGAGTAGTTACTGACTTAATTAATGTTGCTGTATAGTTATGAGACAGCTTTGAAATACAATAAACATCCTTATTGCATACGACTTTCACGCACACGGGCATCCAAAGTCTGCTATATTGGCCCTGATGCTGATATCAGGGCTTCGCCTATTTACATTCTAGTCAACTTAATCATTTGGTCCTTTTGCTACCCTCCTGCGCCTTCATATTCTTCCATTCCATCGTCCATGCCCCAATCGCCGTGGCACTTGCGCACGCAACCGCGACATAGAACGCACTGACCACGGCCGAGTTATAACCAGGTAATATCAAAGCGAATTGTTCTGCGCCGAGAGCCGTTCGCAGGGCCGTTGCGCCAACCTGCATAATACCGCGCCCATCCACGCCCGCAAGACGCGACAACTCTTGTGCGAGCCGATTGGCAAAAACATTGTTGGCGACAGAGATCCACAGCGCGCCGCCGAAATACTGCGCAAAGAATATCAACGAAACACCCGTCGCGACATCCGACGCAGCGAGGACGGTCTGCGCCGCCGCCGCCGGCTGCTGCATCCCGAAGCCCAGCCCCAGGCCGAAACAGACCTGGTAGCCCATCCATTCCCGGTGGCCGGTGGTCGTGGTGAACGTGGTCATGAGTCCGGCCCCGACCGCGAGCAGGATCGACGCCACCATCATGAACGGACTGTAGTATCCGGATCTCGTCACGCCCGCGCCGGCAATGACGCTGCCCACCACCAATCCCAGAATCAACGGCAGGGTCATGAGTCCTGACTTGACGGCGCTGGCGGCTTTGATGGCCTGGAACCAGAGTGGTAGGTAGTACAGGACCACGAGCATTGCGCCGTTGAGCATGAACGCGTACCAGAATCCGGAGAGCATGCTCCGCTGCAGGAGGATTCGCGGTGGGACGGTGCCCGTGTCTTGTTTCTTGATCTGGATGCCGATGAAGAGGAGAAGTAGCGTCCCTGCCACTACGAGAAGGGCGATTACTCGCCCGCTGTTCCAGGCGTAGGTCGTCCCGCCCCACTGGAGTGCCAGGAGCAGGCTGACCATTCCCGGTAGGAACGTTGCCGTCCCGATGGGATCTAGCTTTGCGAGGCGCTCGCGGGTCGAGAGGGTCCTGTGCGGGGGTGGGGGGAGGTTCAGAATGGTTGCGATGACGGCCATTGCGATGGCGCCGATGGGCAGGTTGATGTAGAAGCACCAGCGCCAGGAAACGTTCTCAGTGAAGGCGCCGCCCATCAGGGGGGCGACGACGGACGCCACGCCGAAGACTGCACCGAAGAGTCCGGTGTACAGAGGGCGCTTGGGGAGCGGGACGATGTGGACGATAATGACGACGCTGCCTGACACCAGTCCCGATGCGCCCATCCCGGCGATAGCTCGTCCAACGATGAAGACGGTTGAGGATGGTGCGGCGCCGCAGATCGCTGAGCCAACTTCGAAGAGAAGTATGGCTGCCAGAAAGACCCGTTTCGGGGAGTAGAAGGTGTAGATTCGGCCGAAGACGAGCTGGAATGAGCAGCATGTCAGCAGATATGCACTGCCGTACCAGCCAATGTCGTCGAGCGAGTGGAAGGTATCTGTGATCCGCGGGATGGCCGTCGCGATAATCGTTCGGTCCTGGACTCGTCAGTCTCACTTCCCCCAGTCGGGGGGACTGTAGTGTCCGCACCAATGCGACCAGGAAGGTGGCCAGATACAAAGCGATCGTGATCAGGATTACCGTTGACAACGGGGGATATTCGGGGAGCGAATCCTGCTCAGCCGGTGTAGGGTTCACCGGAGTAGGGGATTCGTTTTGATGGCTTGGCGGGTTGTCACACTTGTCGTCCATCTTGATCATCGCAGGATGTAGATAGTGGGTATAGTGGAATCCGGAGGGAAGTAGTGTACGGTCAATGTGCTTTGAGGCATCGTTGATTCTCATTTTATATCAATACTGGCTGTGGGTACATACATAATAACATCTCGGGAGCTCGGGTAGTGGCTCGGGCCCGAAACTCGGGCGTCATGTATGAAGCCCTACGACTCATGTCGCTTTACCGAGTGGTAAGTGCCGAATCTGTATCCGAGCTCCGAATCAACAGGATAAACCCCCAAGGTTAATTTTAGACAAAAAAGCAAGTATGAGTGTCATTGTCTGACATGGCAAGGTCTCTAAATCAGAGTGAAACGTTTGCACGACATCAGCTAAGACAGTCCGCCCACGGTTGTCCTCAGAGTATGTACAACGACAAGAGCCGCGATAGCAGTTCTGGATGTCTGTCGGTTGCCAGAAAGAGATCAGGTGTCATAGAGAATAGAGTCATTGTAAACGCCATTGTTACAGTAGCCTAGCAGAAAGCATCGAGGAGCGAATGAGCGGTTTAATCTAGAACTTCATCCATGGACCACGGTGTAACCTGAGTTCCAATCCGCCCTCCTCAGCCTTGTTTGTGATAGGAGGCTAGCGCAAATGAAGAGAGGAAGATTAATTGGATCTTGGGTATATGCCTATGCGGCTGACGATTGAGATGGGAAAGACAGGATTAGATATCAGAGTTGCTCCCATTATATCAAGCGTATCTTGACGGAATCATGCTTCACGATACATTCGTTTGCTTTGTGCAAACTACGCTCACTAGTGCTTACTTGTCTCATGTCTAAGCGCTACAGACTCTACTTGTACGAGTAGATGTGTATTGTGGCTCGTGGGGGCGTTTAATGCTCAGCTCATGCTCAGCCTTTGTCTAGGATATGTCCAACGTCAACTGGATGCTTGTATTATAGTACAAGAAAAGGCTTGGTAGTTCAATGCGGAATAGTCATATTGTTGATATCTTACATGATCTGCTGCGTATAATAGAAACCCCAATGTAAGTGCTGGTGTAAAAGAGTCTTCATAGGTAGTTGTCTATGACCGGCATCACCATCAGCATGGATGTAAACAGATTCAAACAATTCATCAATATTCACTGGTTACTTGGCCGTGATTTTGGTAATCTACCAGTGAGATCTCGATGCTTCTTACATCAGGCTGTGGATGTCCGTGTTACTGTTGCATTTAGCAGATGGTGCCCCTTCCCTACTATCCAATCTGATATCCTATCTAGATGCCTGCCAGTGCTATTAATAACGAAGCCCTTGAAATCAGGATGTCGGTTGCTGGTTTCGGGAAGATGCAGATTGAACTTGGTATCTTATTTTGGTTCAAGAGCAGAAGGACTATATATATATATATCATCTTAAAGCTGGTCATTCAACGGAAGACTGAAGGCACAGCATGCACAGAAGCTACTGCTGATCCCTATTGAGGACGCTCTTCACTTTGACTGGCATCGTATTCTCTACCATTTGAAGAACTCGTGGAGATGACCTGCCCTAAAACATTAAATTGTTCGCCTCAGGAGGATCACCAGCTGTCTGCGTATCCTGATGTTGTATGTGCTCCCTCTATCCTCTGGGCGTTCGTTCTCTTTATTCGAGCATGAACTGACATATAATAGGCTGGGATTGGGGTAAATCATCATCTTTGCCTTGAGTTCGATTCTCCTTCTGATGCCAATAGATGATTATCACGTTCTTCGTGTCGGCCTGGCTTACGTTCTTGGTTATCGCAGTGACTCTTTGCTTCATCGAGGAGTTTCCCAAAGAGCTCACGAACGATGTCGACCAATTCATAATCCACTTTACTCGCAGGCCGAAGCCGCATATCCCGCGTCCTTTCCGTCAGAGACGAGATCCTATCTCGTTGGAAGTCATGCAGAGAGCCACCATGACGCTGAGCGATCATCAACTCATCACCGGTGCATCGATCTTCATCGTGGCATACGCGAAGCACTGCGAGATTTCCCAATACCATTTTTACATCGCGTTTCTGCTTGGAACGACGAGCTTCGTCACCCACCAGTCCCGGTTCATGGCAACCGGGTATGTCTTGCAAAAAATTGGCCCCTTCCCCAGGTACTGGCGATTCATCTGGACATTTGCTATCTTCACCTTCGTCCTTGCTGGCAACACCATTGTGTACAATGATAGCTTCCTCGACATATATGGTCTGCCCACTCAATGCGCATGGAAGAACTTCCCTCAGCAATATGGCAACCGGTCAATGCTACTGCTTGTCGTCAGCTCATGCGTTACTGTTTGGGGTCTCGGGTCGGTGACGCGCAATCTATGCCCGGACCTGCTTCAGTGTCTTGGGCGACTTTTGCAACCGCTGCTGCCTTGGGATCTGTCGCAAGCTGGCCCTGTATCGCTCGGGCGGCTGTACGACTGGATCGCACAACGAGAGAAGACGACGAAGGCGAGAATCCTAGAGAACTTGTTCTGGTGGATGGCAGAAAGATTTCTATATATCCTCACCATGACTTGCTGGGTGTGGTCTCAAATCCTGGGATCCATGTTTATAGACCTCTACCGCATCTTGATCTTCCTCGTCTTCCTCACCAGAAAGATCGTCCTTGTTCGCAAGAAGGCTGCCTCTCTCATGGAGGAAAACGAGAATACTTGGGAATTTGGACAAATAATGCCCGTCATTCTTCTCGCGTTGCCCATTTTCCAAGTGATGGAGATGCTCTTTGGTAAGCTGGGACCTATTCGGGATCGAGAAACGATACTGATGGTAAAAGAGGATTATAGAAGAAACCAGACCCGACGGAGCGATACCAACCAAATCGAATCGAAGTCCACAGAGTCCGTTCCAGTCAGCCAGGGACTAGTTCGCCAAAACCCCCCCTCGATCGAACAGCCTGCGGCTACGGAAGAGATTCTTGAGGAGCGTCCGGAGGGCCCGAAGGAGCCCGACGCCCCTCATGGCTCTCAATCGCAATGTCGGGACCCGGAGATGGGCCTCCATTCGAACGAAGATCGACGGTCTCTGAAAGGGAGATTGACGAATCTCGGATCTTCCGCTTCACAGACTGAGGGAGGTTCGCAAACCAGAGGTAAACCGCCTTCCTTCTTTTGGATTGTCTTCGGCTTCTGGACTTTTCCTCTCCTCGGCTTGCTGCTGTTCGTTTTCACTCAAGATTTCTGAAGCGTTCTGGCCTATCGGCGAATAGACCGGAAGAGGATTCGCAGATGGACTGGGATTTGGCGTTAAATTGATTAAATCCTTCGGCGTGATCCCCAATTTGCTCCCAAATTACTCCGTAATATCTCCACCGCGTGCGTGCTATTAGACAGATAGAGAGCGAGACCGGAGCTGTAACCTATCATTTCCCTCACTTGATACATTCTGCAAGGTATTCTTCAGGAACGGTAGGGTCTTTTGATTATTCTTGATATTTTTTTTTTTTTTTTTTTCAATTTATTGTGAATCGGAATCCACTTCAGCCAAGACACTATCAATATGGACAAGAACCATACCAGACCATCCAATCCTTCCACGTGCTATAAACCACACCACACGAACCGATGGACTGAGCAGTCTAATGACTTTAGTAGAGATTAGTTCTTCTGCATTAGATGACTTTTCTCCACGCTGGCGGTAGTTCTATGAACCTCGGGATAGATGAAGCCCCTTTTCCTTCTTCCGAACGATGATTCCCCGGCAGGAAAATACTAATATAAAGAACAGCTTCTGCACTCGCAACGAGACAACTTCCTCTCATAGAGCCGATCGAAGAGAAAAACATCCAAAATGCGCTCGATCACATACCTGGCCAGCGGCCTTCCCATCGCTTTGGCAGCCACCTCCGGCCAATTCGACGTTCTCTCCCTCAACGTTGCCGGTCTGCCGGCCCTCTTCAACGGCAATGACGTCCCTGGCGATAAAACCGTCAATTCCGAAGAGCTCGGGAGAAAGTTCAGTGAGTACGATTACGACGTGATCCACATGCAGGAAGACTTCAATTATCACGCCCACATTTATAAGACCGACACCCATCCGTATCGCACCGCCACGTCCGGCGGCGCAGGCTTCGGCCAGGGTTTAAACACCGTCTCCAACTTCCCCTGGGTGGACTTCGACCGCGTCAAGTGGGCGACTTGCTCCGATGCCTCGGGCGCCGATTGCTTGACTCCGAAGGGCTTCACGACCATGCGTGTCCGCCTCGACGAGGGAGTCTACGTTGACTTCTACAACCTCCATACCGATGCCGGGTACGAAGCCCCTTTCCATTTGACAAATATCCCCATTTTTCGATGCTGATCCGCAGTAGCTCTCAGGCCCAGGATGTCCAGGCCCGCGGCGCCAATCTCCAGCAGCTGGCCGACTATATCGGGACCAACTCGGCTGGCAACGCGGTCCTCGTGTTCGGCGACACCAACGCACGATACACCAACAATGAGAACATCCGCGTGTTCAGCACCGAGCAGGGCATGACAAACCCATGGGTGCAGCTGATCTTGAACGGCGTCGAGCCGCCCCAGGGCATTCCAGCCTGGGTCTGCGACAACCCGACGACGAACAACACCTGCGAAACGGTCGACAAGATCTTGTAAGAGAGCCTCCTAGCCCGTTGCATCGAAGCCCGTCACTGACAGAGAAACAGTTACCGGGGCAGTCGCTCCGTCGAACTAAGCGCCACCTTCTGGAGCTACGTCGGCAGCAAATTCCTCCTGGACGGACACATCCTCTCCGACCACAATCCCATCGCTTCAAACTTCACCTGGACGTTATCCAACTCGCTGCGCCAAAGCGACCTCTTCGGCGGACCCCACGGGTACGCGTTACTCTCCCACGGTGGAAACCCACATCTAGATCCAAGCTGACTCCCCTAGAACCTGGTTCAACGACCTCGCCTCCCTCCCCTCCTCCTCAACAGGACAAAACAAGCCCAGCAAGATCGTCCTCAGCGGCGGCAACCGCCTAGACAGCGTAGGCCTGACACTAGCATCCGGACAAACCACGACGCACGGAGGCAACGGCGGCACCACCACTGAGCTAACCCTAGGCCCCAACGAATACTGGACGCAGACACAACTATGCCAGGATAAATACAACGGTCACACCCGTATTTTCTCCCTGAAAGCGACCACCAGCACCGGCAACACAATCAGCGCCGGAAAAACGACATCCGACTGCAAGAACTTCTCCGCCCCGGCCGGATGGCAGATCGTCGGATTGTACGGACGCGATGGCGACGAGGTCGACGAGCTGGGATTCATCTATGCACCCCAGCAGTAGTGGGGACTTGATATGTGAAGCCTGAAAATCGCCTTCTCTTTGTCAGTTTCTGTACTCCTAAGACGCCGTAGTGTGGTTTATTATCCTTGCCTGTGTGTACTGTACATGTGTGTACTTTAGCTCGCTGTTTGAAGCGGGGGTTTTTTTCTAATGTATTATTTCTACCTAGGAACGCTTCGTTAAATGTCTTTCAGTGGGTCTAGGGTCTTTCATTTTGTATCTCGAGTCTTTCGCCTTATAAAATGGTCTGATATAGTTAGGGCTTGGGGGGATTAGGTAATGTAGGTTGAACCCTTTACTTTTTCACGATATCTTGTTCCTACAGTTTGGGGCACCATATTGCCTCGAATGCTGTGTAGAAAATTCTAGGAAAATTGTGGAAGATGCGAGGGATGCTTGGTGTATTTTTAGATTTTGTTTTGGGATTTTTGGAGCTGGGGTTGAGGGGAGGTATTGCATACTAATATACTACATGTGTGTATATATGTTGCTTGGAAGGGTACTATATATATATATGCGTGTATCGGTGGTGCTTTCTATATTGTATTAGAACTTCAACTTCTAAAGTTCAACTTGATGTTCAGAATTCTAGAAAATCAGGGAAATCTATACATTACTATCTGTATATTCTGCTATGCAGATGAGATGTGGAAAATTCATGAAATATGCGTACAACGTTTCGAGGTTGATATCGGACCGTCGAGGGAAGTTGCAACCTCCACAAGGGAGGAGAGAACTTGAAGTCAACAGATATGGAATATCTACGGGGTTTCCTATATTGGACGAGGAACGTAGGGTAGCGCCTTCTACTGAAATATACTCTTGTCCGGCTCACATTGGCTTCATCTGTACGGAGTGCTCTTCGTTTCTCTCGCTTTCTCAGCTTCAAGGGTTTGTTACCAAACTAACTCTATATTCTCTATCTTGTTATCATCCCCGTAGAACATTGCTCAGACGATCACCTCTACATCTTTATATTCACATTCCTTGCCTCCGATGTATTATCAAGTCACGGTCACTGAGATAGGCGAAATGGGTCCCGCGGACGAGCTGGAGGACGGAGGGAGAGCGGCACTGATTGAAGATCTCAGCAAATCTTTACATACTCGGTCGGAGTTTCAGACCAACTCGGTCATATGGGCCTGTCTTTGGCTTTCTGATATCGAATCTCTGGCTGGCATGGCCTCCTACGCTAAACATTCAGACGAGGTGGTTCTCAGCTTGCTTGAGGACCAGGGCGTGAACTTTCTCCCGCTACTGAAAGCATGCAAGTTTCACTCATGGACGATAGAATATCCGCTAAGGGTACGTAGGGGCAACTTTTCCCGCCGATCGGATAGAAATTCGTGAAGTCACCCGGGACTGTCTTCCTTCTGCTCCAACGGCGCTGGTAAGTTCTCCTTGTGCCTTGCAATGTAGTTACTCACTAGTATGGCTATCGCTAACTCTATGTGCATGCAGTGCGGACAACGAGACAAATATACCTGCGTCATAACCGGCGTCAAAGAACCGGTGCAGATCTCCCCCATTCATCCGCTGCCCATCTGTCGACAGGAGCCTTTTTTAAAAGCCCTCAGCTTGTTCTGGTCTAAGAAAACCCTGGCGTCCTGGAAGCAAGCTATAGCGGATTTCGATTCTGCGAACACTTGCTCCAACCATCTGTGCCTGTCATACACCGTCCATGACTATTGGCACTCTTCCTTCTTCGCCTTGAAACCGCTGGAAATCAGCGCTGACCGAAAACAGCTGGAGGTACAGTTTTGGTGGCTGCCAAATCTTGAATTCGCTCGTCGTGTGCTACTGACGACCGCTCCGATCTTGCCTCGCGACTTGGACCATGCCCCTATTGGAACCAAGTTCTTCCACAATGATACCGAGCGGAAAATTCGGTCGGGCGATATACTCGTCTTTCGCACCGAGGATCCCGAAACACACCCACTTCCGTCTTTCGAACTTTTACATATGCAGTGGATTCTTAACCGGGTCGTTGCTCTTGGTGGCGCGGCCGGTTTTACCAAGGACGAAGAGAGTAGGGGCGATGTGGAGAGAGACAGAGGAAGACCAAACAGAGCGTAGGAGAATGGATCGTCATCCTGTCGTTATCGATGTCGGACGTTATAGCAGCTCTCCGATAGAAGAAGCTCATTACTATGTAGATAGACATGGTGGAGTAGTGTACGTAGCACCTAACAGAGCGGTTAGCAAGATCATCGTGTCCTTTGTACGAGTTTTGTTCATATGAAGATGGATGACTGATTGCCACTCACACCGAATTCCTCAAGATAGGAGAACCGTCGATAGACGATCACTCACCGCAACTAAGTACTTCTACACCGTAGTTACTCATTTTCACCGACAGACTAATTGAATCGCTCACTCACGCCCACATTGCAATTAATTAGATTGATGTAGACAAGCTTTCCTGGCGATCATTCCGACCCCAAACCAAAAAGGAAGCCATCCGCTCCCACTCAAGAAATGTGCAAAGTGTTTCGCATATAGAATCGACCCAGTTGAGCACTTTGCACCTCACCGACTCCAGGAGACGGTTTTTCGGCGCAACAGTGTTAATATACTAGTTTGCGTTGTTGTACTCCGTACGTGGGGTTTAAGTCCATAGGCTTTTCCGAATCAGGGCATCGGGCAAAAGGGGTCCACGGTATACTCCGTACTCGGCATGCCGAAAAATGGATCCAATCCTTCACCGAACCGGATTAACATATTCACATCGTTCGTACGGAGTACTCCGTAGAAATCATGATGTTGCTGCTTCCCTCGTGTGCCTGAACACGTTACCCGTTAAGGACCTGATAAGATATGCTTTATATGGAAATATTCGTCTTGGTTTTATGATCGACGTCTCCATTGCTATTCATATCCCCTGTAGATCTGTTACAACGGACGCCGCGTGAGGCGCCATCAGTAAGATGTATGTTACAATAGAGTTCGATCGACAGGCAGGATTCAGGGTCCAAATTGCGTAAACCAACGCTTCTGTACGGAGCACCGGATGAAACTATAGCATGCCAGGAGCCGAACTCACCAATCCGTGGCTTTTCGCTAGCGGACCGGTGGCGTATCGGGGGATTGGACTTGTGGGAACTTAGGGCTGGCTTTGACGCAGAGTGAAACCCCGGAGAGGACTCCGTGTCCAGTCAAGGGGGAAGGAATTCGCTCCGTCGAAAATCACGGCCAGCCACCAGGATCATAAGAGCCGATTGTTTGATCCCTTTTTTTTAATTATGCGCGGCTCTTCCGATCCACTGCCCCCGCTGGCCCCGCTGGAACAAGCTCATCTTTACCCGTTCTAGGCATCCTGCGGAAGACGTTTTTCTAGAACCATACCGTGCATGTACTTCTTCTGACCCGTTGGTGTTGAATGGTCGTTGGAGCGGGTTTCAGATTTCGACCCGGTTGCTTTGCGCTTGCTGGACCCCCTTTGCGGTCTTCTTCGACTTTGTGTGTGAAAATCTGATCAGCTCATACGAAAATGGATCCAATATGCGGAGTTCGTTCGGAAGATCATTACCTCTCTGTCCACGGAGTGGGTTGGGTTCTGGACTACGGAGTATGTTGATGGGCGTTGAGCTGTCGATGACAAGGTATATAAACCATCGAGAATGCCTTCAATAGCAAATCCATTCCAACTACCACTCCTGCCAATTACCAACCATCCAACACAGTCTTTTCATCCATTCCATTCCATCAACCAAATCCTTCAACAACCCAATCCACCGTTCACCATGAAGCTTTCTCTTAACCTCTTGCTCCTCCCCCTTGCCCTCGGTGCCGTCATTGACGCCCGCGACGGCCGCCGTGGTACCACCACGATCTCGGGCCTGGGTGCGCGCAAGCAGGCTATCTCAGCCGCCGGCGGTAACACCATGGATATGGCCATTGCCATGTTGGAGACGTACGCGATTCCCCTCAGCCCGAATCAGAACAATGACTAACAAACCCAACAGCGACAAGATGGATGCTAGCACCTACCCCTACGGTGACAACAAGAGCGGCGACGGTACCAACTTCGGTATCTTCAAGCAGAATTGGATGATGCTGCGCACTTCCTCTTCCGAATTCGCCGGCCAGACCGTCGACCAAGTCAAGAACGGCGAGATCCTCAAGTAAGCCCCCATCCCCTTTTCGAACCGCCTCCAAAAGCACCGCTTCTAACCCCGCGCAGCACCGATCTCGGCAAGGACATCAAGGCCCGTCACGACGGTGAGGCCAAGTACGGCTTCGACACCTGGTTCGCCGGTCACCGTAACGGAGCCTCTGGTCTCCAGAACCCCAACACTCAGGACATCTCCAGTGAGTTCCCCCCCCGGGTGTACCGTCCTTGAATTCCTCTGACCGTCTGCGCAGACTACAAGGAGGCTGTCAAGTGGATCAAGTCCCAGATCGACAGTGACCCCAAGTACCAGAGCGATGACACCCGATTCTGGGTTGAGGTTGTTGCTATCTAAGCGGTTCTGTCACAGTTGCTGAGTGCTAGGATGTTGTTGGTGGTTGAGCATTTGGCGGGAGTTTACCTTCGTTTTTCCCCCCTTCTTTTTTTGTAATCCTTAGACTTTGGGACTGGTTTCCCTACCGCTCTTTTAGGTTATTATCTGGAAATAGATCGTGTTGTTGTATCTTTGTTCGTTCGCTGAGAGTAGAGACTAACGTTCTCGGTAATCTTCCTACACATTCTAACTGCCACTGGGTGAATTCCCTTCTAGTGTCTTCCATCTCTTCTCAGACCTTCCTCTGTGCTCTCACTATATCCTCACTGGATTCAAGCGGTGTGGTTGGTGAGTCCACATTGAATGGAACTGCCATGCGTTGGGTATGAATGCTATGTCTGTCGCTTACTGTTAGGGTCTTGTTTTGGGAGAGTGTTCTATATGGTATTATAGTACTCTAACTCAGGCTCTCAACGATGTACTCCGTACTGTACAAAATACATTATCAATCAATACATTAACTAGTACATATTAATGGGCCAATTAATTTACATGAACCACGAATATACAGTACGCAAAAGCAATCTCGCAACCGATCACAAAGCAGTAATAGAGATACGTTTGGCTCCTGCGTTGCCATTCAGCAATGCTGACCCACTGGACTGCCTTAGACGATTCTGATGCATCGCCAGGTCCTCAACGTCGAGACTGAATCGACGTGGCCGTTGCCACATGCCAAAGCTCTCATCCGCATCGGCCGCTGCTTCGAGCTGCTCCGACGAGAGTCCGAACTTGGTGGCGATCTGCTGCACCCGCTCCTGTGCGGCTGCCGCGTCGATGGCAGCGCTCTGGCCTTCTTTGGCAAGACGGGCCTGCGCATATTGCAGCAGCTCCAGGTGCTGCGTTACAGCTTCAATGGCGCCTGCCTCGCGGTCCGAGTCACTGTTAAGAAGCTCGGCAAGTGCAGTCTCGTGCAGCGCTGCAGCTGCCAAGTGGTTACCCGAGGCTGTGTACAAACCGGACAGCAGCTTGGTCATTTCCAGAGTCACTGGATCACGGTTGCCCCAAACCTGGCGCAGGTTATAGCAGATATCTTTACCAAGCTGCGTGGCGGATGAAACGCGACCACGGCAGAATCGTGTTTCGACCAGTCGGCGCCCAATCCAGACAACAGCCGGGAGGGACCAAGTCTTTTGGACAACACGCGAGGTCCAGAGCTCGGTAAGAATGGACTGTCTTATTAGCATATTCCTGGCCTTACGTTTGAGGGCAATGCATACCTCCAGATCTTCAAACATCTCGTGCTCGCCCAGCACGGTCACCAGATTGTTCAGCTCCTCGAAAGGAAGCTCGGTGAACTCTAGTGGAAGCTCCTTGGTCTTTACCATAATCTCCTGCAATAACATCTGAGACTCCATTGCCATATTCTTTGCAGTCACCTCGTCTGTGCACTTCTTAGTTTGGTACCCGTTCAAGTACAGACAGAGCTTAATAGCAGTGAAAATGCTTTCCGGAGTACGTAGGCCATCGGTCAGGTGCACAAAGGAGTGGAATACCCCCGTCACATCTGCTGCACCCTGGAATTGGGACTGGTCACAAAGATCATTCACCATGCTGGCGGTGGAGGTGATTATGTTGATGTTATAGTCGTCCTGGGGTGATTCCCGCTTGCAGAGTCCGTAGAACTGCCGCACAGAATCCTTCTTTCGGAGCAGCTGTGAGACGGACAGCTTGTCGCAGAAGTATTCGTAAAGCTTGTCCTCAGTATCTTGTGCAGAGCTGTAGCGCCTCTGGTTGGTTTGAAGCCGATGTACCTTCTCGCCAGCAGCCAGTGTAGGCATGAGATCATGACCTGACAGACTCCGCTGGAAGGAATTGTAAACTTGGCCTTCGCGGGAGAGATCATCAAGAATCTGCCTTGACGAGCGTTGCTTATTAAAGACCTCCTCAAAAGCAGCGACAAAGACGGCTGGGCGATACTCATTGAGAGATTGCCGTTGGGCAGCAGGTGTCTCGTTGATCACACGCTGGTGCAAGTTGTCAATCAGCTGGTTACCCTCATCGATATATCCCAATTCTAGATAGATCTCAGCTAGTTGGTGGGCACGATCGACCAATGCTTCGTGGTTGGCGGTAACATGTACCACCTCATTGACGTGGTCATCGAGCAAAGCTGCGCCCTGACGACGAGCTTCAGGAGAGTCTTGGACAGCGTGCATCCGGGCAATCTCACGCAACCAAAGCAGCGTGGTTGGAGCAGAGAGTCCCTGTTGCTGCTTGGCCAACGCCAATTCCTCAGCGTACAGGGAGCGCGCAGGTTCCGAAGTGTCCTTCTGGCGGAGATAAAGCTGGGCCATTTGGTGTTTAATACTAATGGGCAGGGGTTCGGTCATGTCGGGAAGAGCACGCGAACTCTCTAAGGGCGACACCCAATCGTGAGTGTTCAGCACCTGACGATAATTGCTAAGGGCTTCCCCGGAATGTTGGTCGCTATCCGCGCAGAGAGCCGCGAGTGTGAGGGATGCGTCGCGTGTTCGTGGATCTGTGGGTCCATACAACTTGCGGCACAGCTGCTGGTGTTGGGAGGCAACCTGATACCGTTCTTCGTAGCTTCCTTGTGTTTTCAAAAGTTCCATATAGCCAGTGTACGTTTTTGGTAGCAGCCCCTCAAGCAACGCACGGTCATAGCCATCCTTCTCATCAAATCGCACAAGCGTAGGCCACAGATGACGATAAACTTCAAGGGCAGAATCCCATTGCTTGTTCTGCACGTGTAGGTTGACTAGGGCCACTGAAGCCCTTACACCGGAAGAACTAACCTTGCCATCGCGGATGCAGGCTTTGTGAATATGGCGATAGCTGTCCTCAGCCTCAGTCCGTTTATCTAAACGCAAAGCCAAGTCTCCTTCGTAGTACCGGGTATCGATTGTGTGCTTGTCGTCGTCGCCCAGTCGGGACGCGAAGAAATCACTGACCTGATGAAGGAGAGCCAGGGCCTTTTCAAACTGGAAGGTAGTCTCATAAAACTCAACCACAGTCTTCACCACAGCGGTAACCGATTGTACAGCCACCTGATCTGCGGTGATAGAGGCGTTAAATGCATTATGATATACCACGGAAGCAGTCTGTATGTCCAGCCGGCGGAACAAACAATACCCATGATCCAGTGCCAAGTTGGCCAAAATAGGTGCCTCGCTTGAAGCGAACTTGGATTTAGACTGAGGGTCTTCTACTGTAGGCCATGCATGTTTCAATACCGCCCACGCGGTATCACTGCCCTCACGCCACTCCTCATCACGAATGTGTTGCGTTGCGAGCTGATGGCAGAGCGTCAAGAGTGGCAAGGTCCGCTTCTCAGCGCCTGCAGACGCAATGGAATCGATCCAACCTGGGAGCAGCTTACTTTCTTCAGGAGATAGTGCTCCCATGTTTTCCACGTTACCATGAGCTGGGAGAGATCCCCTGGTCAGTGATTCAGCCAAGGTAACAGCCTCCGGTGCATACTGTTGACCGCTGGCTTGGTAATATTTCCAGATCTGCAACGACAATGCGCGATCCATATCATCCAAGCCCATTTCACGCGCTTCGATACGCAGTTCCTCTGCTCGAGACGCCATTTCCGGAGAACTTACACCACCATCAGCCTCCAAGTTCGCTGACAGCTGGCGAAGAATGGCAGCTGCGTCATCAGGGCGTCGCTGGCGGCGCAAGAACTGTGAGTAGTAAAAAGCAACCTTTGTTTTCTGATCCCAAGCAGTACCCGTATCGACATTGCGCGCTACAAGACCAGACCAGAGTCGGGACAAGACAGCTTCAGCCTTGGCGGGCTGTTTACTATCTTCGTACATCTGAGCCAAGCGTAGCGAGTAGTCAACGCGACGTGGGTCGGTGGCATCCATGGAGCGCATCATGGTCTCATACTTATTCCGTGTGATCTCCAGCGCCATTTCGTCAGGAGGCGCTATGTTGAAGCGTTGGGTGAGGAAGTCAGCCGCTTGTACTGCCTCGGAAGAGTGGGATCCGTAAGTCATGACAGTCTGTCGATAGAACTGCTTTGAAACGTCGTACGCGGTATCGTCTTGATTGCTATCTTTGTACGTTTTAACCAGACGGTCAAGGTATTGCAGACGTTGGGCAAAGCTAATATCGGACGAATCCCATCCAGCCAGTGCCATATCACGTAGCGCGTCAGTCTTAAAGCCTGCTGTTTGGTCTGCCTTACCACGACCCTCGGGAGTTGCTACAAGGAGCTGCTCCAAGTCGCGAGTGATGGTATCCGATGGTCCAAGCTGGGCCCGGCTTCGCATCCATGCCTCGTACAGATGGTCATTTGCCCAGGACGTCTTCGCTAGTTCTGCCGCACGAGCGCTTAAAATCAGACTTTGTAATAAAGCGGGCGAGTCGCCGCCTAGTACGATGCGGCGCACGGTAACAGCTAGGCGATATAGCTCTACAATACTGGATCGAGTGAACTGAGACTCGCGATTCGTAAGCTCCAGCTGAGCAAACAAAGCCGAGTCCGGCATAGCCCGGCGGAAGGGCTGTGTAAATGTAAGCTCGTCACGCTTAGAGCTTGCGATTGGAGATGCCAGCATGTGAGAAAGCCAGTAGCGAGCCGTGTATTCCAGCAGGGTATATGCGTCCAGATAACGGTCACGAGCAGCGACACGAATCTTGTCCCAGGAAACCGCGGCCTCATCTGTGAGTGATTTACGAACCCAGCCCAAAGAGCGAATCAGCAGGTCATAATGTGCTTCTGGTAGCGTAAAGGGCACCTCCTGTCCCATCAGTGCTCGAGCCTGAATATGTTCACGAACGAGGTGATGTCTAAATGTAACAAAGCCATCACGGACAGAGATCAATCGAGCTAGAGGCTGGAAAACTTCACGCTCAGTATTAGAGGGACGGGTTGCAACCTTCAGGGTCTTGAGGTCCACTGCCAACAGCTGCTCAACTTCCTGGATGCGCAAGGGACGTTCTGAGACCATCAGCCAAGCAAGGAGACTCTGGGTTCCCACGCGGTTGATATCAATACTGCGCAAGTGTTGATCAATCACATCGCCCAGGGTATTGGGGGCGGCTTTAACCGCAGACTGCATCTCATTAATGGTTGATACGTTCCGGATCGCCTCCATGGTGAGCTGAGCCCACACAAAACAGCCCTGGGCCCGGGGAACGATAGCGGCTGCCAAATGATCCCGTTGGGTTGCATCAAGACCAGAGAATGCTGCATCTGATAACATCATATCACCCAGGGTTGCATGTAGGTCATGCTGTGTCAGTGACATGTTCATGGAGATCTGGTGAGTGGTAGTGGCCCCCCGACGAGGCATCTGTGCGGTAGCAAGGGGTCGGGTAAAAATAATAAGCTTAGACGGCGTATTACGCTCGGAGACAGCATCTTGAAGGCGTTCAAGGAAAGTACCGACAGTGACCCCAGAAGGCTGGATCTGGTCAATACCATCCAGCACCAACATGAAGTGTATATTTGACTGTAACGCCGTGCGAATAGCAGCCCATAGTTGCTCCTCAACTTGTGGGTCTGGTGATCCCGTCATGGCAAGCTCAAGGGCGCTTGTGACCGCAGAGAGGATAGACTCATGGGTCTTGCGGCTACTAATGGAGCGATCAAGAATTTGGATTAAGATACCCTTAAGGATACTCAACGGCAATGTTGTAATGGGTACATCAGATCTCACTGAGATGGGAATAACATTCCAGATATCAAATTCGGAGGATACCTGCAACTTCTCCATTGTCCATTGGGCCAGTGCACTCTTTCCTGAACCTGGGTTGCCGGTGACAAGCATCATATTGCGCCGGCTGACAGTAAATGTAGTCAAATGCGGGTCAAACCATGCAAATGATCCATCTGCCA
The DNA here is from genome assembly GCA_009193565.1 of Aspergillus coremiiformis. Lineage (NCBI taxonomy): Eukaryota > Fungi > Ascomycota > Eurotiomycetes > Eurotiales > Aspergillaceae > Aspergillus > Aspergillus coremiiformis. The sequence goes on along the minus strand of ML739129.1, from coordinate 47,284 downwards.
ACGAATGGTTGTGACCTTCTAGTAACATATGCAGGGGACGATCCTGTAACTCGAGGAACTGGTAGATGGCGGCAAGATCTAGCGGGCTTTGTTGTTTAGGCGCCCCCGTAGCTAGAACAACTTGGGATATTCGCCGCCAATGAGTGGTAAATCGGTTGAAATAACAGAAGAAGGAACGGTTCACGGCTTCGCTCATTGTTTGCCAATGCTGTGAGCGCTCTCCTTCGCGGTACTCCATCGTAACATGCATGACTAGCTGGAGGACATGCGCAAATATCTCGGTTACCTCTTGCTGGAGGGCTCGATGGGTTTGAAAGTAGTTTTCCTGCTGGAGGAGTAACGAGATCCCTAGTGTCACCCTTCCATACTGGCCAAACAGACCATCGATAATGTCGACGTGCTCAATGCCCAACTATAACAGTCAGTCTCCCTTTTTAGTAAGCATGATAAAGTTATCAATTTCCGACTTACTTCGAGTTGCAACAGGATAGCGCCCCAGATCATCATGGCTGCCTCGTCTGCTCCATCCATGAAACCAACTACGGAGTCTCTCAAGGAGGCTACCGCAAAGGCCAAGCGGGACGCTCGGAGAAGGGCACCGTCTAGCCTACTGCCATCTGGTGGCATGCGACGTAGTCGTTCTGCAGCAATGGCATCAAAAAATACATCCATTGTTGGAGATTTTGAGCGAATCTCATTTGGGGACATTCCTAACCGCGTCGGACACTCCTTGGAGACAAATTCGAGTGTCTCCCGGAGGAGCGGCGGCGAGTTAGAGTCCCCATTGACAGCATTATTTCCCGTCACATGTGAGGAAGACATGCTGTACAATTAGGTTACCCAAGATAATGTGTATTAATTAAGCATTCGGTACCTCTGTATATGAAGCTGAAGAGTGGTTATATGAGATGGGTTCTGGGATATAGTCCGCGACAAGCCCCTTGTTAAGGATGCACCTGGACTCCGACACTTCGTGCAATGCTGACATCATGAGTATTATTCCCCAGAAACGGATTCCAGGGTTCATCATAGATTCTCAAACTGATTGTTGACCGTGGTTCGTAGAAGTTAATTGAACCAAAACTCGATACTGATTGTCGGATATTGGAGAGGAGGACAAGGACTCAAAGGGGAAACACACCAAAATTGGCGCAGTCATGGTGTCATACGAAGTCATGGCAGTCATTTGTTCATTAAAAATGTTTGGTTCACTGCGTCATGCGCATTGGTGGTGAGAATTTGTGGTTGTTGATGTCGATGACATCACAGGGCTTGAGTTCCCCCGTTTGAAGTTGGAACATGTGAGATCTTCAACTTACTTACAAGGACAGTCAAGTATTTTGTATTGAGATTGGCTGAGAGAAGAGATAAGGTTGTCTGTCAATGAAACTGTTCAAACTATTGAAAGTAGGTCGTCTGTAACAAGGACTGGTGGTGGAAATTTATAGATGTTTTCAATGTTTGCCTGGATTGGCACATGATTTGATGCCACATGACATTGGTACCGTACATAGGAAATTTAATGTCAATTGAAATTGAGACAACAAAACTCTTCTCACTTGGGTGATAGGAAGTCTGGAAAAGATGTGTATTCATTCAAGGACTATAATAAACACATCACTCACCAATTCTCCCAATCCAGTTTCTTCATAGTGTTCAGCCTATATACATCGATATACAGACTTCCTACCTCTTAATTCTGCTATCCAGAAGGTGTCGCTGGTGCGCTTCAATAGTAATAATGAGAACATCAAGATGGTATGAAGCAAAACCCTGATATTATAAGGGGGGAACGTGAATTGCAGGAAATGAATATGAATGCCTTTATGAGCCACCAGGTTTGTCCATTCCCTCTCCACATGAAAAACAAATCAGGTCTTGAATCCTGACTATAGCATACAATAGTATAATTATATGTCTATCTAAACTGAAATGCAGACTTTTCTTGCAATTGAAATAATCTGTTATGATAACTTATCAAGAACAAACGCATATCGATTCCTTTGAGATAAGATAGACTGGTCTGGATCCATACGATTTAAATTTACAGCTTTACATTGGGCCATGATCAGCTATCATCTTTTCGGAAGTTATTTCCATTCGATTATCAAAAGAGACCCCAACATCTGACAGAAGTTTAGCTTTCCCCCGAAGCTACACCCAAGGTTGCTGGACATTCTCAACCATAGCTAGCTTTAGGAACGACCGCTTGCACCAATCAAGTGGGTGACTGAAGTGTGCTAGAACTATACCAATTTTCTACTGGAACAAACTGGACCTCTTTGGATACTCCCTGTTACACATAGAACAGGTGAAAATCTAAGAACCAATCTGGTTAGAAAGCCCCTTCCATTTGTTAGCAGCTGAGAGCGAGCATATTGATGGTGTTTTCGTTGTAGTCAAAAGACCAGGTGCCTGTTTCAAGATGAAGTAACCGAACAGATCTTGGTCTTGGACTGGTGGGTTCAGCTGTGCTTTTCATGAGTTAGTATCTATTTCCATGCAGAATGCTTCACTCTGCTGCCTAGTATTCTCTAGAAGACTTGGTCAATTTCTTGATTTCGAGGATCAGGGCTTAATATTAGAATATTTCATGTATTTCCCGCTTTCTAGTAGTATATAGTGCTCTTGTATTGATTATATCGAGGTATAAAATGATATCTTTCTTTCCCATGACATACTGCTCCTATAAGTAATCGCATTAGATCCTGTAAACAGAATGTTGGCTATTATTCTATTTGTTTGAAAGCTTAGATACTCGGACCGTTTGCACAGACCCATAGAGGCCTTAAAGCTCTATTAGATATTAAACTTGCGCGTTGATGACATTTATTTGATAATCTTATTATATGGAGGATAAGCTTATAGATAGCCATGGTTAAAGATATAAAATACACGTTTGCTCCTGAGAGCTCCATGTCTGTCATCGACAACCTTCTTACTTCGTCACGTATGATTATACTTCTGGTATCAAGTTTTTAGAACTACGCGCAAGAACGAGTATAATTCCTAGACTTGCCGTGAGTTTGTTAAGGACTCGTTCCCAGATATAGCGAAGAGATCCGGAAAACTCGAATGTACTGAATCCACTTACAGGAATTGCTAAGAAGCTCGGATAGTATCTTTTGGCGATTGGACTGTCGCTGTTGATGCATTGAAATGGCCTACAGCACCCCTCAAACAGCCCCGAGCCGATTGAGCGCTAGGTACGGCAATTCCTAGAAATAGATAACACTCAGCGGGAAGCCTACGCAATACACAGTACGGCAAGCAGCGTTATCTTCAACAAATCCAAGTGTTATTTGGAATTACCATACCCCGGTTAGCCTCTTGTCAGACGAACTGATTGCTGTGTTAGATTATGCAGGGTGAAAAGCCCACGGCTTCTTTATGTAAAATCCACGCATGATCATGCCTTTTTCCCTGGTCTCTGCAATCGACAGGGATTTAGAAGCGACCCTATTTTTCAAATATTCTGTGTTCAAATTACCTGATGTATATGTGTGTACCCGAGGCAACCACGTTTAAGACAGGTGTTGAAATGGCACATGTCAATTTAGACTTCCAGTTGTGCTGTGGACTGCTTGCATGTTCTGTACTACTACTTCGGATAAACACCAACAATACGTGATGGCTGCTAAGTGATCACGCAATTCCACGCACAAATTCCGTGTAAGATGGAAATCTAAATGCAAACTAATTTTCAATAGTACTAAGTACTAATAATAGTAATACTAGCAGTTTTATGCGTTCATGTCCAGCGCCAAGGGTGATAGTCCCACCTAAAAAAGGCTTAGCATGCATTTGTTTGTTACAGCACAACAGCTGATAAGCTGCAACACACATTGAGAAATTTTGCATCTTCGTGTCGATAACGTTTAATTACAAAGTTCCAGCATATACAGTCGACACTTGCGGGTACGGTAAGACAAGAGTTGTGGCATATATATCATAACGCGACGCAGACACCAAAATAAGAATAGGGGTATTATATACAAAAAACTACCAAAAGTAGGGATTTCCATAGACGTCTGCATAGCACTGCAGTGAGTCGGGGCAGCTGCAGAGATAATGAGTTAGCATAAATAATATCAGCACAGACATATCCGTATACTTACTACACCGGATCCTTGCCAAAAATGATATGCCAAGAATACTCCATCACTCGAGAGGTAACATCGTCCTCCAAATTGTTTGTCAACACCCAATTGTAATATTGCATGTACTGTTCAAAAGGACGCTTCAAAACCTGGTCACGCGAGACGGCGAATTGCGAGCAGCATGGCGCGCCAATAACTTCGGGAACATCGGTATTGTTGAATAACTCCTTCCAGGCCTGCGCATAGACTGCTTCAGTCGTTTGACCAGCGCGAGGCGGGTTCCGTAAGGGCCGGAGCTCCTCTGGACACCCAGGTGTTTCCTGGCATCGGAGATTGGCGTAGCCATTCTGCTGGATAAAGTCGGCTTGGAGGTTGCGGATCGCCACGACGTTGCTGTATTCCATATTATCGGTGTGCCAGGCACCTGGCCAGCCATCTCGATGGCTGTGAATGAAGACGATGAGCGATGGAAGGTCGTGATAATGCTCGATGATATACTGGAGGTACGCTAGACTTTCGCGTCCTTTATTTACGGGGGTATGGCGAGCCGCATTCACATCATCCACTGTGTAGATCACATTCCGCCATCTGATCTGTTAGCCAAGGGATTCCACGAGAGTCACCCCAATGCGACGGAGAGTACTCACTCATTTAAATCATTACTGACCCAAGATGTATCCTCTGAAGCCAACTTGGCCATCACAAGCGCTCGGTCATTCGGAACGATAATCGGGGTGGTCTCATACGTCTGAGGGGAGACCACATCCGACTCCGCGTAAGTTGTTCCTACAACCTGATTGTTGTTGTCGGAAACGGCGGAGCTACCGCCAATGTGCCAGAAGGACTGCAACGGAACCTGCGAATCATCCTGAATAGAGTCGAGATGGCGCTTGATCAGGAAGATGGTGAGGATCAGAAGTGCGGCCGAACCAACACGGATAGATAGTCTCATTTCATAATATGAGATGTCGAATCAACTGAGTGATATATGTAGATCGACAGATTTGGAAGAGGAACGGTAAGAAGGGAGGGGGGGGATGTCGATGGTAATTATAAGGGGAGATGTTACATGAAAAAAATAAAGTAAAACGACGGTAACAAAATTAGGTCGTGCAAACAGGAAAGACAAAGAGACCTGGACTTTTTAATTAAAAAATAAGAATAATAATACTAATAATAATAAATGGAGATAAGTCGGGGTAGAAAAAAAGACAATGGCAATTATTAGGCTATAGAATAAAGAACTTTGCCCACGAGAATCAATCCCAGCGAGAGAGAGCAGACAATAGAGGAGGAAGAAGAGGAAGAAAACTCGAAGGGAGAGGGAGAAAGAAAAAAAAAAAAGACAAAAATTGAGAACCAAAGAAACGGCCACGATATCAGTGGAATTGGTGGGAATCGAAGGGGCCAGACACAGCGGATCTGCAGCTGAGCGCCTATTCAATTGCTTCACTTGGGTAGCCTTGAAACGACTCCCATGTTCCTGGTATATTATCTAAAATGATGAAGGATTGAATCCATGTCTGTATTTACTTATTTGGTCTACAAAAGTTGATTCTTCTCGTTGAATCTCTGTTTAATACCCCTGGAATTGATAGAATCTGATGTTTTGTTTTGCTGGTACCTGGAATAACAACAACAATTCTATCGCATCGATAAATAAATACTTAGTCAGCGTCCGGGTTGTAAGGGACTAACGACGAGGTGTACGAGGTGTACGAGGTAGTAAAATAGTAAAATATACCTCAACTTAGCTTGACAACTCCGTCAAATGTCACACCTTCCAGTTTCAACGTCTCTCGTGGTTTATATCCATGATCTATCTACTCCGTAGTATCATCTAAACAGACAGAGGAGCATGTACACCGTCCGTATCCTCTCCAAAGCTCAATACATCATCCTTCGTCAGTCGACAAAAACTGAAGATCCCGTCTTACGATAATCTAATATGCTTCTGATCCACTGTGGATATTCCACTCGACCGTCTAGTCTGACTGGTCGATGGTCCGTGACTGCCACGGTTGTTTTTATTCTTTCCTTTTCTCATCTCTTCATTCAAGATTGATAATACTTGGGAAAACCACATACAGAGTACTATTATCACCATATATAGACATGTCCACTCAGTGGTTACATAAAGAATCCACCCAAAACATGGAAATGGTATCGTGTCCGACAAGAAGGTTGAGAGATATCTATTCTTGACCGACCGCCGAGCTTCTCAGGGACTAAGGGACTAACTAGGATCAGTTGAAACTTACCACTGCGGAATTTCCTCCTTGGCTGATCGATGCAGACAATTCTCGGCAGAATCTTGTCCAGCAATAGGACAACGAAGCTTGACATACTTTCGAAAAATGATCTTACTTTTGTCACCTTTCATCCGCTCTCTACGGAGTACGGAGTACCTATTCATCCATCTATCTAATGAAGGCATTTCTCTGAATTGCGGGGCTGAAACATCGGTTTGTCTCTCTTCCCATTGCCCTTAATTTATCAAGTTTTTTTTCCCGGACCTCTGAGATGGTTTCACCTATACGGAGTACACCACTCCCACTCACCGTCTAGCCGACCACCCAGAATTTGTGATATCTGCAAAAAGACAATTGAATGGACATAAGAAAATCATTTCCCAATATTTGGTCAATCGCATAAAACAGCTCCCGGACGTACGATAGTTAGCACCCAATGTACGGCGTAGAGATAGGAAATATGAAGCGAAAAAGATCAAACATCCCAACAGGGCACAGTACTGCTATATGGACTGTACTCCGGACCGAGTATCGCCCAGGTCAACGAACCTGAAAACAGTAGAATTCCAGCCTCTTTAGCTTGTTTTGCTTTTGTGACTTGGCTCTTTCTAATCCCTACCCCGAACGTTAAGTCAGTCCCTATCATTAAAAGTTTGTTTGAACCTATCCAACCTCAAAGTCTCAGTCAATCGTAGCGTAACCGCTTGAAACCTGGCCATAGCTCGATATAGTCGTCTCACACTCTGCATATACGAAAGTTCAATCGCAATACACTTCTAGCTTAAGAAACTAAGTTCACACTCTTAAACCAAATAACATCTATAACCCTTCTGGATACCGTTCCTGAAGGGGAACAACATCCGATGAAGAAAAATAAGTCCGTGCGATTCCACACCGGGCTAAGAAATGCCTTGAGACTAAAATCCGCCACGATCCTTCGAGACGATCTTATCGCTTTTAATAAAGTAGTACGGGGTACTCCGTACACTACGTGCCTATATTACAAAGGGGGTCTTATGAGAGAGTCCCACTTCCTGAACTGTCTCAGGGAGATAATGACATTTTTCTCTGGGCGCACTCATGGAAGTACTCAGAGTAAAGCACTTTAGATCCTATCATGTATAAGGTTAGATGATCTTCCAGCGTACAGACTCAATTAACCAGAAAGAAAGGAGGAGCATAGAAGGAGATGTAGATTGTGTTATTATCATCTACAATCCCTATAAATCAATTCCCGGCTTTAGGATGTAGGTTGGTGTGATATTAAGGTAGGGCCTGAGGCATTCGCTCGGTTGGCCAGAAACTGTAGTGCAAGCAGGTTAGTAGGTAACGTTGGGTGAGATAAGTACGATGGTTCACCGGATCTGAACTAAATCGGACTTCAATTCATATTCTTATTCATTCTTGCAAACAACATATGAACATCCAAATCATGCTTTAAACATACCAGAGGCGCCTGCGCCTGTGTCTTGCGCACATAATTCACTTTGCCTCGTATAAAACCGGGCTCACAGAAAACGGCATCAATATTCTTCATAGAAGGGGGTAACAGAGAAAGGTAACCAAGGCAGGATGTCCGGGGAAGAGAAAAAAAAAACGAGAAAGAAAGAAAACTATGCAACATGCAAAATACAACTTGACCAATATTGAAAGGAACGCCAAACCCAGCCAATGCGGTTGAGAAATACCTAAAAGAGAGAGATGTGAATGTCGACACATTCCCAATGAAGGAACAGATGGGTTGCTTCAACGTTAAGAGTTGGTGCCCAGTTGGGAGAGCGCCAAAGAGAGTTCAGCAGCATCTTCCCTTCTTCTTGGTGATTTCAATTCTCTCGTCCAGCTCATCTCCGACACTACTCGGCGGAAATCCAAGCCAGCTCCGACGCTTGTCACCATGTCCCAACCGGAAACTGCCGGTGCCTTCGAGGGAGCCCGGACCTACCGGGGATGCAACGCCATCCATTCCCGATGTTGATCCCCGGGATGAGGTGATCCCGAGTTGCTTATTGCGCTGTTCAACCAATTTGCGCGTGATGACCTGAAAGACCTCCTCGATACCCTCCCCATCCTTGGCGCTGATTTCATGACAACAGTCCCATCCGATGTCCTGTCCCCAAAAACCGCTGCTGCGTTTGCTGTCAAGACCTTGAAGCGTGGTGCTAGACGAATGGCTGACGCCGGCAGTAGGAGGAGGAGTCGAGGCTTGAGATGGGTATAGCTGCTCGGCGACGTAAGCGATAGTGCGTTCAAAGGGAACCCGGCGACGTGACGGATCGAGGGCTACAATATCCGACTTTGTTCCGACGACATGGATGACAACAGGGTCCTCGTCCGCCAAATTTTTCTTCAGTTCCAATAACCATCCTGTCATTTCCTGGAAACTCTGCTCGTCCGTAATGTCGTAGCACAAGAGGCAGGCGTTCGCGCCGCGGTAGTACAACCTGGAAATACTGCGAAAACGCTCCTGTCCGGCTGTGTCCCATATTTGCAAACGGACAATGGTATCAGAGGCACTGTCGAGAACACGTTTGGTGACGAAGGATGCGCCGACAGTGGACGCGGTTCCTACGGGGCTGAAGGCGTTCTTCACATAGCGTTGGACTAGGGACGTTTTGCCAACGCCTGGAGCAAGTTGTTAGTGGTGAATCGCAAAAGAAAGGGAATCAGGGGAAAATCGGGTTGAAGAATCCGTACCTTGCGAGCCCAAGATAACGATCTTGGCCTCGAGAGATGAGCTCATGGCGGGGTAGACGCAAAGGCGGGGCCGCTGGAGAGCTGAATTTGCATGTTCCAGCAGTATTAATAGTAACGGTAGGAAGAATGAGGAGGAAAACTATTGCGTACGCAACGACATGCACGTAAGATCGAAGAGGGAAAAGGGAAAAAAATAGTAGTAATAATACTAATACTAATAATAATAATAATAATAAACGAAGGAGAATAGATTACTTCCGAAAGGAGAAAACACAATGCAGTTAATGAGACAAATCCGGACGACCCCGGAGATGGGAAATTCTTTTCAAAGCCAATATGTGGAAGGAGCGGAGAGTAAGGAATGAGAAGATATTTCAGTGGTTGATGGCGGACACGAGGCTCTAGAGAATTTCGAGAGATCATTTTAAATACAATCATCACGACTTCTTGCATTAGTTACAAGGCGTGACAAGGCGAAGCTCAATCAGCTGACCCCAACAGAAACCAACACCTGATCGGAATCTCACCCTCGTTTTTCATTGTTTCCAGCTTTACGGAGAATATATTCAATGGGGATTTTTTTTTTTTTTTTTTTTCTTCTTTCTTTTTTTTTTTTTTTTTTTTTTTTTTTTTTTTTTTTTTTTTTTTTTTTTTTTTTTTTTTCTTTTCAAGACAATCATGAAAGTGAGATGGTACTGAATACCAACAATCATCATTGGCGAGACAAGGGGATTCAATCCCTTACATGCTCGGGTCTGAGATGAACAAATCACTCTCTTCCTGCTAAACTCAGTCTCTATATGAGGGTAAGATGTCATTCTTGGTTGGATATTAAACAGTGATTTTCATCCGCACTGCGATCTTTTAAATCCAAAACCACAATGACATCACAGTGGGCCCTTCAATCCATACGCTTTTCTAGGATTTTCCCTATCTAGTTCTATAAAGACCATGTATTGTTAGTTTTTGCCAGGTGCGTGAATGAGGGGATATATTATAGATCCTGATGTTCACGAGATATTTCTTGATTTTAGTATTTTTATTTTGGGTTCCCGGGAGTGAGAGTCTACTCTAGATACTCTACTATCTGCGTATGTATGTACATACATACCTAGCATGTCGATCGCCTATTTGTATGACTGAGAGAGGAACTTGAACCTTAGGTACCGTTTGTCTTTCGGTACAGACCCTCTCATTGGTAAAGCATGACCCGCTTGGTATATCCTACAGTATGGACTCAGCTCCAGGCTACTCCTAGTATCTAGGTAGTAGTACCGTACCTATAACTCTCTATTAGTATCGCTGGTTAGTGATTCCTTTCTGCGCGTCACGTACCTGTCGGAATGCAGTGGGATAGTAGTACTTGAAGGACTCAGCGACAACAACTGACCTGACGCTTGAAGTTAAGTGGGCCAGAGCTTAGTCAATACCTATTTTCTAAATAATTTTGAATTTGTATACTTTAATAAATTCATATAAACAAGCTCTTTAGATTGATAAGAAATCTAAACATAACTCAAATACTATCTTTAGTATCCACCTGTTTATGGCTTATATATATATATATTTATAAGTTACTAGTATCTACGTACGTACTACTAGATTCGGGGGACCCCTATTTTTTTCAACCATGATAGTAAAGGCTAGTATAGATAAATTTGTACTACTCCGTACAGAGTACGGAGTAGCCATCCATTTATATGTATCAGCATACACGTGATTGCTAGTGGCCCCTTTCCTGTAGCCTGTACCTAGTGAAACCCAACACGTCCTGAGAGCATCATCTTGAAGGACCCAAGAAATTTCATCAGTATCCATGCTTCGAAGAGCGGCCGGGCAAAGAAGCAACTGGATTGATCAAACAAATAACAATAATCTTAACATATGATCACAAACCAAGTCACTGTTTTCATCAAATCGTATCGCCATGGCTACTCCGTGGAATATTCGCGGATCAGCATCTCAGCTTTTTTTCCAAGATAAAACATCATCTGAATATCAAGCCTTGGTTGCAATCGCAGACATACCTCACCCGGATCGGTCTATGCTAGGTTCCTTTATCAACGATGCCTGCGATCCTGAAGAAGCAGCGCGGTACTTCCTTCATATGACAGGTATAGGAGATGGCTCAAAAGCTCCACCAGTGAAAACAATTTCACAGTTCTTATCGGAATGGAAATTCCTTGTCAAAAAATGTGAGTAATGTCCTCAGTTACAAAATGCCTGTCATAAATGGATATGGGGTTTTCTAAATTGAGATTTAGTTCGGCCAACATCAGAGACTTCACTATCCAACGAGACGAAAATGCATATTTATGAAAGGGATGGAGGATACTGTTGTATTACACGTACACCATTCAAGTCGTACCTGGATCGCAACCTAGAATATGTGCACATAGTTCCACTTCATGTGTTCACAGATCCAGATTTAGCAGAAGGGGTATGTACAATTTAACTACAATGTTAACCCAGCTAACAGTTACTTGAGACTTCTCTCTTTGAAATGCTCAGCAGATTTCTATCAAGAGAGCTGCTAGAGGTTGCCTGTAGCTCGGCCTATAAGCAACTAGAGACACTTGATAACCTGTGGTTACTATCTACGCAGGTCTTCAATGTTGTGGAGAAAGGGGTGCTGTTTCTCACGGCCCAAAGCTGGAGAAATGATCCTGATGTACCAGAGAAGCAGATCGTAAGTTATCATTCACCGGAACCGAGGGTGTGTGCATCAGTATTGACTTGCCCAAGTATAACATCCATACCAACTTGTTTAAACCCCAACGCTACGCTTGTTTATATCGGTTGAGACACGAAATAAAACTTGTGAATAGGACTCCCCAGATCACTCCAAGTCTCAGTGTAAAACTAGTCGATATCCATGCCCGTTTCTCAAAGTCATTAGTGTGGCTGGAGACAAAAGAGTATATGGATGCAACTGTCGATGGTGCTCAAGGTAAGGCTCAACACCATTGTGGTCAACCCATTCCTAATGATGTGTAGGGAGAGGGTTATACCCTTCTTCTTTGGTATCGCCTTTCTCCTCGCTATTACGAAAGCTCTGGATATCGATACCTCCTTTCGTTCGAGCATCTGTTTACGACATTTTACTCCGGATCGGTTTTCGTATCTATGGCCGCACACTTTCAATGACAGTATTCAAGTTACCTTTCGGCTTGTATTTGCGAAGAGGAGCTCCAGCCTCGGCACCGAAATACCATGTTGAAGCTCACACGCTCCAGATGATAGAACAATCAACTCACATCCCCGCACCACGAGCAATTGATGTCTTGGAAACTCCTCGTTTTTCTTACTTGCTTATGACGTGTGTTCCGGGACGCCCAATTGGTCAAGTGATGGATGCCATGAGCGACGAACAAGTGAAGCAAGCTGTGAATGACTTGAAAAATTATATTCTTGAACTTCGGGAAATACGGAACAACACAGGAGAATTTCGTATTTGCAATTCCCAAGGTGGCGGTATCCTGGATTGGCGAATTCCTGATAGTCAGCGCGAAGAACTCCGGTTCAGGAGTGAAGATGATTTCAACAAATATTTGACCCATCTTTTTGTGGAAGAAATTCGAAAACGTGCTGCAAAATCGCATGATACTCATCACGAAATCTTTTTTACTCATGGGGACCTGAACCCAAGAAATATCCTTGCAGAAAATGGCAGAATAAGTGGTATTGTCGATTGGGAAAATGCAGGGTGGTTTCCGGAGTATTGGGAGTATACTAAGGCGCATTACAGCGTCCGAAGCTTGAGGCGTTGGCTTGCTGACTTCATTGACGAGGTTTTCGAGGGCTATCGCGAGGAATTACTGGTGGAGAATATGCTTTCTGACCTTTTAGGCCCGTACTAGTTGAATCCTTCCAGGTTCTTTACAGGCTGTTTTTCAGCGAGTTTAAAAAGAGATCTTCGTTTTCTCTGACTCTCTTGCCCCTAGATTTAATCGGAAGTCACTGATTGTCGTGATTTTCATTAGTACCTTACTAACCTTCTTTGCCATCGTTAAATGGTGACGATCATCCCCACATTTCCCCAGTAAATGTGGCATCTACGGGGGAATGCATTGTTTCATTTATCGATCTCTCCCCCACATCGGAACTTATAACATCAGCACACAGACCATGCCAAGCATAAAGCGTCTTGGACAAGTCAGAACTCGCCTGGGAAGGAACTACAAGTCTGCAGACTGCAAATTGGTGACGATCACTGTATTGCTTGCATTAGTCTACAATACTCCCTGATTGTTCATCTTAAAGATCCCAGTTATTAATTTACTAATCTTCCTACAAAAGTCCAGAGATCTGCACTGACTGCTAGGTAGGACCTTTGGAAGGAAGGTTTCAGACAATGTGTCTGTTCACGGTCTTTAATGCATGTGTTCATTGATTGCTTTAGCTGGTTCGTATACAGAACTGGTCATGGAAAGGAGAATATGAAGTTAACTACATGATACAGGTATAACAAACCGCTATGTGAAAGAATGAGTGCTTACAGAGATAAGAAAAAAAAAAGTATGAAAGGTAAGACTCCGATGTTATTCATGACCATCAAGTCTAATGGCATCGTGACAATCTTCATAAGTATACACATGTCTTGCTCTTGGCAATGAAAACAAATCCATAGCAATCCGTTCCACGGAGAAAACTCAAGGGGGTAGTCATAATATGTTAAAGCCAAACAAAACGAAGGGGGGAATCTATTCGACAGCTTCTCTTAGTTAGAGCAGCTGCAACGCCAAATCCATTGGCGTTAGAGACTTCAATAGGAAAAATGGTATATAGGGAAAACAAGCCAAATGAGAAAAGAAAAGTAGCCTTTCAGAGGCTTCCGGGTGGCTGGATGGGAAAATCCACTTTCAACAACACTCATACTCTTTTTTTTAATTCTTTTTTTGGTGAGCAAGGGTGGATAGATCGTTTACTCCGAAGTCGAAGGGGAGTACTCGGCAGCAACGGCTTTCTCGGGATCCTCCATGGCATTGCCGAATCCATACTCGTTCGCCTTCTGCTCGATTTCCTCATCGGAAAGCTTTGGCAGGGTTTTGGAGGCCGTGACATAGCTGATGTTCTCGGTGTATCCCTTGGCAAAGATGATATCGATTTCCTCCAAACTTCGGTTGGCAGTCTCGGGGTAGAAGAGCCAAATAACGGGGATGAACACGGCGTTCATGGCAGCGAAGAAGAGATAAGTACCCCAGCCAATGTTGGCGACCATAACAGGAGTAATCATAACAACAGTGAAGTTAAACAGCCAGTTGCTGCAGGTGGACACAGCGTTGGCTTTGGCACGAGTCTTGATGGGGGATAACTCAGCGGGATACAACCAGGGGAGAGGAAGCCAAGCAGCACCGAAGGCAGCCATGTACAAGAACAGACCGAACACGGCACCCTTAGACACCTGCTTATCATCGGGGATCAGACATGCGAAGGTAATAACCATGGCAATAGTCTGGATGAAGGAACCCCCCAGGAACAGCTTGCGACGACCAATCTTCTCAATAAAGAACCACGAGAAGGTAGCGAAGATGGCGTAAACGATCATGTTGATACCACCAATCAGAAGGGCCTCGTCGTTATTCTGGTGCAACGACTGTTTGAGCAAAACAGGAAGATAATAAATGACAGCATTGCATCCCGAAAGTTGCTGGAAGATTTGCGAAGAAGAGCCGATAAGCATACGACGCAGATGTTGAGAACGACCGCCAGTGAGAAGGTCTCTGTAGCGGGTAGTCGCACCAGCACCAGAACTATTATTCAAGTTAGCGACAGCCACACATAAATATGAATATCTAAGCCGGTGGTGCTCAAACTTACGCCCTGATGGAATCGATAACCAGGTTCTTCTGGATCTGGGTCTCCGGGTCATCGATCTCATAACCGCCAAGGGCAGCAAGCACGTACTCGCCCTCCTGGATACGATCCTTGGAGATCAGGTAACGGGGAGAGTCAGGGAGGAAGAACATTCCCACAATGATAATGAGACCGAAGATGACCTGGAAGGCGATGGGGAAACGCCACACCAAGTCAGACGGACCATAGTGGGATCCGAAGTCAATCCAGTAGGCAATTGCAGTGCCAATAGCAATCACACCACCCTCAATACAAATCAGCAGACCACGATTGCTGGCCTTGGAGCATTCAGCCTGGTAGGTGGGAATGGTCGAGGTGTTCATGCCGTTACCAATACCTGTGATGACACGGCCAATGAAGAATTGAAGCAGAGGAATGTGACCGGCGAACGAGATGACTTGGATAATGACACCAACGATCATGATAATAGCACCGGAGAAGATCATCCACCGACGGCCAGTACGGTCACCGAACACCAGGGCAAAAATAGCACCGGCCAAACAACCCAATTCGTAAACAGCTGTTACCAGGGCTTGCATTGTCTCATTACCCTTTGTGGCAGTGAAGACATCGTTGAAAGCCTTGTCACTGATAATACCGGACATGACACCCTCTGCAGATTGGTCGTTAGCCTTGCTATGTCTTTCATGGTCATTCCCGTTAGGGAAGGGGACGGGTCTTACGGTCATATCCAAACAGCAAGAAACCCATCGTAGCGACAGTGGACACGGCCAATGACAATGGCTTGCCCGACAGACCAGCAAATGAAGGCGCCATGGTGGGCTATGTTGTTTAAAGAGAGGAATAGATCAACAAGAGGTGTGTGCACAAGTCGATACAAATATGAAATCCAGTTCCAAGGGGGTATGTAGGGGATCGGGACACGGTTGCTTATCTTTCCCGGAGTTTTCGCTCCGATCCTTTCTTTTCTTTTTTTTTTTCTCCGAGAAGCGAACCCAAGGGTACTGATGGGGAAGGGAAAGGCAACAGATCAAACGCGGAGAAGTCGGGGGGAAGGGGGATTTTTCTACTTCTCCAGGTACAGATGATTGTGGCGGCCAGGCACATATACTGGCTGGCCATCTGCTATTCTCAACCGTGATACTCCACTAACTTGTACCATTTTTCATAGTCAACCGTGCCATTGTATGTTTTGTGGAGCAGGGGACCGGATGCATCAATAAGTTTAATGCTGGTTTAAGCATTTTTTTGGGGCGGTTCGCAAGGGGCTCCACAGAAGAAAAAGTGGATAAATTTGATGGAGTAGGAGAAGCAGTGACATCACCCATGGAGTCCATTGGAAAAGACAATCCAAAAAAAAAAAGAAAAAAAAAGAAAAGAAAAGGAAAAGAAAAAGAAAAAAAATATTATTCATATTATTCACCCGGCTTTCTATTCTGTAAGGATCCCCCGATCTTCTCGGCCCACACTGTCATTGGCGCATTCTTCCGTTACCGACGGCTGCTTCAACAACTCCTTCAGCCTCTGAACGCACCGCGTGCCGACTCTTTCCTCCACCAAGGTAAGTACTCGGGTCCACCGTGTGCTTCAGTCAGCCTGTCTCATTCCTCGATCATTTTGCAATATTATTCAGTAAAAGATCCCATTGCGTGCGTACCAGTGAGAATATCACGGAGAGTACTAGAGCACGTTTGGTGGTCAGCGTGGAGCACCCCGACACAGGGCTGACTTTCCTTGTTCGTCTCCGCCTTCCAACCTTTGGGGAAACTAGAGCGAGTGGCTTTCCGGGGTATTGCACCTGGTCAATCACGAGTTGCAGACACTCTGTCCTATCTGAGCCTCCATTCTACTCCGTGCACCATAGTATATAGCATATCTACAAATTTTCGAATGTAAGCCGGATCTCTACACCATTCCCATCATTAATTACAGGGTCCACAGCCTGCAAAAGCTTCTCACCACCGTGCCGAAAAGGACGGAGGCTTGAATGCAAGTGCCTCCCTCGGCCGTTGCTCGGGAAGCCGTGCCCGTTCCCGTGTTATGTTTGTCCGGCCGCACCTAGCGTTTGTATGTATCCGTACTCCGTACATATGTAAGGTAAGAAGATGTGAACGTCGCGCCAATAATATTTTTTTGGTTAATCAAAATGGAGTTTATTCAATAAAAAGGAAGAGAAAGCAATTTCCGTGTGTAACCACAATTGCTTGCAAACCGGGTATATGTTAGTAACCTAAGAGAAAAATCATTTACCCGTGGTGAAGATAATAGCCGGTGATTCGACACCAGACTTGATGAGTCTGATTGACCGTCTGGGTGTCCTCCACTATGGGTTTGATTGTCAAATTCTCAGACACGGATTGGTCTCCACATCTCCAGTTTTTTTGTTTTGGGGTTCTTGGATTTGCAGGATATTTTTCCTTGCCGAAGTTCCAACCAAAATTCGTTTTCATTGTCGGCCGCGGCCGCAAACTTCGCTATCAGACTAACTGGAACTCCTTACCTGTTAGTAGTCTAGACATTACTCTGACAAATCTGCTCCACCGGAATGCATCGGATGAAACCTATGGTCAATGTCCGTTGGTCCGGTCAACAAAGACAAAGAGTATCAATAACTATCTGCCTAAAATGGCCCATTCTATGCAATTGTCCAGTGACCAATCAAGTCACATACTGCACTGCATAGGCATGCCTACTGTACCTATTCGGAGCGACCCCAACGCTCAAGCACGTGACTAAGTAAGCCCCCTTAGATAAGCCCTTGCCCAGTTTGCAAGAAAACTCTGTTAGTACCACTACTACGTCCCTGATATTCACGTTCTGCCTATCGCAGCGTGTTCGAGCGGATGGCAAGTCCGACAGCAACGTCCTACGGCAGTTACCAGATCAGGAACTACATGCGTCAATGGCGGCCCCTAATGACAGACTGCCAAGCTTCAAGATAGTTAGAAAGCAGGGAAGCAAAAGCGAAGCTCACAATATTTCCGCCTTAGTTGGAACAAGAGTCTGCCAACTTTCCAAGCCCTCTCGGCAAAAAGCCCTAAGCGGTGGAGAACAAGGGTGGTGGAGGCGAGAGTGGGGAACGGCCAATGCACGAGCAGATCGAAGTGGATCTTGAGTGGCCTCTAAACGACCATTGAAAATCGTCATCATGTCTACCAGTGATAATGACATCGTGGCCGGTTCTATTGGTCAGAAGCCGATACTGATTGATCGTTCCTGGTCCTGAACCGCCAGCGCGTGTGGGGGGGACCTGTGATCCCGTATAGCGTATAAGCCCGTCGGAAATCTCTCGCCCCTCAGGACTCCATCCAACTTCGCATGGGCCCATTCGCACACAGCGACCTGTTCATCGCACTACGTCAGAGATGCATGTCGCATCCGGAGTGGAGCAGATATCTCTCGAGCAATCATGGTGTATAGAGAGAAACAAATGCTCCGCAATCATCCACACAAGACTGAATCGGCCGCGATAGTCGAGTCGGAGGTTATTCGTTTTTCCTGCTACGAACGAAACGTGACGAGTCGCTCGTTGTCCGAAACAAAAAGGGAAATATCCCGGTCGGAGACCTGCAAGATGATGCTATCCGGCTTTCAAAACTTACCGTTATAGTCCGATCTGAGTCGAGACTCTGGACGCTCTGACAGCTGTCAGATGATGACCGCAACGCGTACGGCGTCACCCCCCCGTGGGATCACGTTGATCTGTAGAATGACGTCGCTGCTGTCACTATTCATATGTCAATGCTTCCTATACAGAGTATTTGTGACTGTATGGTCCTGTGTACGGATATAGCATCTTGAAACTCTGTTGCCTTCGTTCGACATCAAGCCCCAAAGTAAGCTAAATCCGACACCATTCCGCATCGGGATTCTAGCGCATGCCTAGGGTCAGTGGACCCCACCATATTGCGTCACTAGGCAAAACTTCGGCCAACGTCATGACCTTCCCGAGTTGTATGTACAAGACAACGGGTCGTTACCGATTTTTCACGGCCTTAGGCGGGAAAGTCGGGATCAATCCCTTCATGGTAGCCGGCCCGTAGACCGGGAAGGAAATCCCTGACTTGCCGGTGAAGTTCCGACAGGATTGAAAAAAAAGAAAGAAAGAAAGACAAAAAA
>ML739129.1:0-28292 GCA_009193565.1 Aspergillus coremiiformis | reverse complement strand
AAAAAAAAAAAAAAAAATCTGCAGTCGCACACCGAACGCCGAATCGATTGGTATATTTGATAAGGTGGAACGAATATGCGAGTGAGAATGACAGTTAGTCATGGTTGGCTGCACATGTTGAATGCCAAGAGTAAATGGTACTCAACATTAAGTAATAAGGAATTTGTGGTGAGTGTTGGACTTGTTGAGCTGTAGAAGGGCAGTGGTGTATAAGGGTTTGCTGGCAAATGACGGGTGTATAGACCAGCAAAATACCACAACTCCAGGCGCCGACCGGATAGAAGAGAAAAAGAGGTCGGGAAGCCGATGGCTTAAGTACAGAAGACTCGGCACGCCGGGGCCGATAGAACTCAGTTTACGCCGGAGGTCCCGGAATACATGGTCACGAGCCAGCGAAAAGAATAGAATCACGTACCTTTTCAGGGGCAAGATCCCACACAGATCTTATTGACATCTGAGACTGTGGTCTAGATTCAACGCAATCAAGCCAAGCAATAACGGGGAAGACCTGGGAGCATTGGTGAGCACCATATTATTGAACGCATGTCTTCCGTGAACAAGGCATCTTGGAGTATACCACGAAGTCATCATATTGTGGCTCCCTAGCCTGACCCGGACTGGAACAATGCCAATATTTTGTCAGTGTGGTGCCATAGCGAAAAGAAATCCATTCATTGCCATTTCTTTGGTACTCGAGAACTCGAAGGCTGCTGCTACGAGCCCCCACGTATCTCCAGGTGAATGGGAATCGTTTACTTCTTTGGAGACAAAAGCTGACCATATCGGCTTTTCTTATTCCCAAATTCTCTTCCCACGTGCGAAAGCTCGAGATTAATTGATCACCCGTTGCACAAAAGTACAGTACATACAATTTCTAGATCAATCGCTACCAGCTGCATATTCTCAGTCTAAGCACTTTCCAATACTTCATTTGGCTATGATAGGCGGTGATCAGCGAGATCTAATTATCATGTAGGTAAACATACACGTGCATTCCAAACAGGGATCTACGACGTCGGAGACTTAAATTCATCTGACTGCTTAAATGTATGATGTATGTACCCCATAGTAGTCAATATAAAGAACCACATGCGCTGTGTCCCCGATTGAATCCTCTTTAGTAATATGTGAAAGAGCGCTCTGCCAACCAGGTGGTAGTGCACTGTCCAATATGATTGAAGAGCTCCGTCCTTTTTTCCTTCGATTTCCCATACCTGGCTGAGGTTAAGCAACTGATGCCTTGCAGCCTTAATAATCTGGCCTAAAATTTCAATTCAAGGCACCTTGTCCTTGTTTGCACTGTATGCATAGAACTCGGCAATGTTTCTCCGTTTGCAGCCTTCATCAAGACGCATTCAGCATTCCTTCATCTTGGATACTACTATACGCATGCAGACGTTGTAGAATGTCTTTGTACATTTGTTCTTATCAACAAGCCCTTGTTCCATGTGTTCCCAAAAATCATATATCACAACAGCATACCCCTTGCTTGGCTCGATATATAAATCCCAAACTCGGCTTGTGTTTTGAAAGGCCTAGGCCCTAGACGCAGCTTTCACCGGAACACCTCAAAAGTTGAAGAGTATGTACGGAGTCCAGACATGCAAGGGTAGACAAAAGAAAGGAAATATCACATCTGATGTGTTGCCACCTACATTCTTCAAGTGCATATCGGGTTCTCCGAAAGGTACCTTACCACTACTACCTAAGGTAAGGTACCTACTATCTACCTCTGAGGTAGTATCTGGCAGTCTAAAACTACCCGATCCAGTAAGTCCCATGAAAATCTATCCATGATCCATTGAGAGGCCAGGCCTGGGCTACAGCTAGACAATTATACTGGTAGATCAATGGTCATGGATTCATTTTGCAGTTCTGTTTGGTTCGATAGCATACCTAAGGTAGGTATCCGGGTAAAATATAGGTACCTACAAATCTCTTAAGGGATTCCAATAGTCATGTCGAGCTGATTGGATCGCTTAAGCCACAGTCAGCTGACCCACCAACATGTGATTTCTAGATAGCTTCAACACAATACGGAGTACAATCAATCACCTTTCTCTAAGCTACTAGTAGCTCTATCAAGCTCTATCAGATTATGCGCCCAGGGGATTAGTACGGAGTACCCAGTTAGCATATCTGTTTCTTCTATTGAAAATACTGTATCCTTTGCAATAATGGTCCCTGAATCTTGGATACTAGGCAACTGGCAACTGCCACCAGGCTTGTTTGATTGTTATAATAGCCCCAGAGAGACCATGGCATCAGATAAGGTATTCCTGAATGATAAGCATATAGACAGACTAGTTTAGCTCCATGGATAGATGGAATATTACCTGTTTAGGAAATGCGAAAAACTTCAAAATGTTGATTAAAATAGCCATGTTAAAGCTGATTGGATTGTTTAAGCCACAGTCAGCTGACCCACCAAACCTGAAGGCGCATCTGATTTCTAGATAGCTTAATAGTACTCCGTAGCTTCAACAATAGATACTCCGTACTCCGTACAATGAATCTCCTTTTTCTGCGCCACTAACTCTATAAGCTCTATCACCAACTGGCTGGAACAAAGTCGGCCGAGAGACACGTCGCCCGAATCGGATCCCCGCAATGATGATCGGAAGTTCCCCAGGCCTATAGTACGAGTACTTAATTTCTCCTCCGTACTAGTGACTACTACCTAGATACTACTACTAACCTTAGTATCTACTCCAACCCATCGTTTATCCAACCCACGAAGTGTCCTCCGATTTTTTGCCCGCCTCATTCCAATTCGCTGTCTAATTGACCGAGGTCTTGTTCATGTCTCCAGCCTAAGCCTAACTTGTAACTACGTCGCTTGAACTTAGTTCTAGGACGAAGAACTTCGTTGCCTCGCTCTATATATCATCGTCGGAGCCTCAGTTTCCCTCTAAATTTTGAATCATCTCTTTCGCCACGGATACTTTTCCGACCCTTCGATAATTCCCTCAAGATGAGTAAAGACAAGCTCACCGGCATTGCTGTCGCCCAGCATAACTCCCGCGACTCTTGTTGGGTTATTGTCCATGGAAAGGCGTATGATGTGACCGAATTTTTACCGGGTATGGTACACTGTCATCACTCCAGATTGACTATTTACTGACAGAGAATCCCAATAGAACATCCTGGTGGCCAAAAGATCATCCTGAAGTACGCAGGCAAGGATGCGACCGAGGAGTTTGACCCGATCCACCCTCGGGACACTCTCGACAAATACCTCGATAGCTCGAAACATCTGGGCGAGGTCGACATGAGTACGGTCGAACAAGAAGAGAAGACCGCCGATCCCGAGGAAGTGGGACGGCAGGAACGAATCAAGCGAATGCCCCCGCTGCAAGCATGCTATAACCTGATGGACTTCGAGACAGTCGCACGGGATGTAATGAAAAAGACCGCATGGGCATATTACTCGAGCGGCGCTGATGATGAGATTGTAGGTTGCTACAGCACGAATCAAATCCTACCTCCATGCTAACTCAAGCTCTCTAGACTATGCGCGAAAACCACTCTGCATTCCACAAGATCTGGTTCCGTCCTCAGATCCTGGTTGACGTGGAGAATGTTGATTTCTCCACAACAATGCTCGGAACCAAGACCTCGATTCCTTTCTATGTGACGGCAACTGCTCTTGGAAAGTTGGGTAACCCTGAGGGTGAAGTGGTGCTCACTCGTGCCGCTCACGATCACAATGTGATCCAGATGATCCCCACATTAGCCTCCTGCTCTTTCGACGAAATCGTTGATGCCAAAAAGGGTGATCAGGTACAATGGCTGCAGCTGTACGTGAACAAGGACCGCGAAATCACCAAGCGTATTGTCCAACACGCCGAAGCCCGTGGCTGCAAAGGTCTATTCATCACAGTGGATGCCCCTCAACTAGGCCGACGGGAGAAGGACATGCGTTCCAAGTTTTCCGACACGGGGTCTAACGTTCAAGCCAGCGGAGGTGATTCCGTAGATCGCTCTCAAGGTGCGGCTAGGGCTATCTCGTCGTTCATCGACCCCTCTCTTTCTTGGAAAGACATCCCCTGGTTCAAGTCCATCACAAACATGCCCGTCGTCCTGAAGGGCGTCCAGCGCGTCGAAGATGTCCTCCGTGCCGTCGAGATGGGCCTGGACGGTGTCGTCCTCTCCAACCACGGCGGTCGTCAGCTAGACACCGCACCGTCTGGCGTCGAAGTCCTCGCAGAAGTCATGCCCATTCTCCGCGAGCGCGGCTGGGAAAACAAGATCGAAATCTTCATTGACGGCGGTATTCGTCGTTCCACGGATATTCTAAAGGCGCTGTGTCTCGGCGCCCGTGGTGTGGGTATCGGACGACCATTCCTGTACGCCATGTCCGCATACGGTCAGGCCGGCGTGGACCGCGCGATGCAACTCCTCAAAGATGAAATGGAAATGAACATGCGACTGATCGGGGTCAACAAGATCGAAGACCTTAACCCCAGCTTGGTTGATGTTCGTGGCTTATTGGGCGGACACCATGCGTCCGTTCCTTCGGATACCTTGACCCTCCACGCCTATGATCCTCTCCAGGCACCTCGATTCAGCGAGAAGGCCAAGCTGTAATGGTTGAAGATGTTGTTTGTCCTTGGCATGCATATATTGGCCTTTCCTTTTCCCCATCCCTCCTCTGATGAAGCTTGTTTTGCGGCTCCTCTATTAACAGTTGTTGATTGATAGATTCACCACAGAGCTTAGTGTATATACCCTATCGTCAGACCAGGCCTGATGATATTTGATGCTGATTCTTGTACATTTAGTGAAAAGACCTTGCGCATTACCAGGCATATATAGAGGTGATGTCTGGGTTCTCTACATAAACAAGATGAGATGAATTATATTGAATTATATTCCGCTATTAAATAACTTTTCTTTTCTGCTTCAAGCTAATCACAAGCACGAATTAATAATTATTAAGGGTAAAACCGCACAAACACCATGTATGACGCACCAAGCAAACCTATGTACATGCGCACACATCAATCATTACCACTTCCCCCCCCCCCCCCCCGGGCTATATACAACCCCCAAGAGTCGACATGACTCTCGCCGTGCTTACAAAACCACAACCTGCGGCTTGTTGGTCAATCCCTTCGAATCTCGAGACATGCAAGCAGCATTCACCATCCACCCACAGCCTCGGTTCTCACCTCCCCAAACTTTAGCCCATACCACACCCAGGACCCCATGCACCACGACCCGAGCCGAATCAATCCACCCAGTGATATCAATCAAATCACGAAGGAAGCCGAATAGCGAACTGAACCGGCCATTTCGGGCCCGTCGTCGCCGCGAGGCACAGAGTCGCTCCCACGCTTTCTGCGCTTCGTCCCAGTAGACTGGTTCCATGCCGTAGTTGGCGTGGATATGTCCGAATACGTGGAGGGCAGGTTGGATGCGCCATGCTTCCGTGAGAAGGAACGGACAGCCGGTGGAGTAGACGGGTGAAAGATCGAGATGGGACTGGGGTGGGGTGTGGGTGACGAGGATGTCGGTGTTTGGTGGGACGGTGCCTGACCAGGCGTCGTAGTGGGGTGGGTATGTGAAGGCGTGTTCGGGACCGAAGGGGACCAGGGCGGGGATTTGAGGGGCGCCGTAGATGGTGAGGGAGCGGGCGCGGGAACCGGTGGATGGAGGTGGAGGGAAGGAGATGGTGACGGCGGAGTGTTGGAGGTAGTGGATGTCGCCCCAGTCGATGCGGTGGGGACTGTCGAGGTCATCGATGGAGCGGACGGAGGCTGTGGAGGAGGAAACCGTTGCAAAGGATTTGTCCCGGTCTTCTGGGAGTCGCGATCGCGCGTCGAAGTAGCTGTCGTGATTCCCGCAGATGACTACCTTGTGCGGATGAGGGAGTCCGCGGAGCCAGTCTACTGCTGCTTGGATCTCCCGTACGCTGCCATCGTTGCATAGATCGCCGGCGTGGATGAGGAGGTCGCCTTCTGGGATATCGTCCCATTCCAGAGTATGGGTGTCAGAGATACAAACGACCCGGATGGGATGAGCGTCTGGCGGAGGTAATCGAGGTGGTGCGCGGAGTTTGAGGAGAATGTGGTGGAGTGGGTAAAGGAAGGCGGCAAGTGGAGAGGCGAGGAAGTAATCTGGTATAGGACGACGATGATAGGGAGAGGACATGATTGAGCGAGAATTTTTTTAGGTCGAGAAAGACCCGGAGGTTAGCAGTTCCTGGTACTTTTTTTGTTTTCAATTATATGAGGTTGTTCTTGACTTCAAGTTGTTGTCCACCCCTTGAGGTGGAGTTTTGCTGCGGCGGTCACTGGACGTTTGCTCATCGTACCGCCAATCACAGGTGGATCACATACTACTGTATATATCATTTCGACCTTCTTCACCATACCATTTATCTCGATTTATCCGTGTAGAATTAGTAGTATTGGCAGAACTGAGTCAACATGATGACTCATTTTGCCTAAGGTCAAAGGTAAAGTCATCCAGAGTTGATTTAAGTATTGTCTTTGTTTCCTTTTACCCCGTACTCAGTCACATGCTCAGCATTGGGTGTTCATACGGTGATTACATCATCATCATAGTCACTTCCAAATTGGGACTAGTATCCTCTGGGGCTTCTACCGCTAATCATATCGGTTAGGCGGTCTTTTGTTCTGCCCGCTTTGGCTCTAAAACTATTCCTGAATCCTGATCTCCATCTCACTTCAGTGACTCCACGGCTTTCAATTGTTTTCGTATTTTCTGTCTCAGTCCTGTCGGATTGTCATTATATCTGGTGTACAGTTTCTCATCATGAATGGAATGGGGTCTGCGGAGTCGCAGTGGCTTACTCAACTGGCTGCCATGCGGCAGGCCATTGCAGAACTGAAGCTCCCCAAAGACCCCGCCAAGGACCATTTTGGCTATGGCAGCGACTTGGATCTAGATCTTGACGAAGACTATTCTTCTCCCGGGACAGTCGATGACATCTGGGATGTCATTAGCTCCGACGATGAGTCTGGTGCTGACTTTGAAGAGCTCGATGGTTTCGCCGCTAGCTCGTCGTCTTACGACCAATCTTGGCTGGAGCAGAAATGCCATGGCCTAACCTCTCAGAGACCCGGTTTAAACATCAATGAGCTAGCCCAGCAAATCACTGCTGCGCTAGCGACCGACAGTGGAGATGATGAACTGCAAATGTCCCTAGCGGAAATTGTTGGCTTTGATGACCTGGACTTCGTGATTGAGCTGATCGCACACCGAGCAGAGATCCTTAGGAATGTGACTACTGGTCCAGAAGCACAAACAGATGGTCTTTTCTCAGGAAAGTTGCAGACAAGGGCAGAGCGGGAACAGGCTCTATGGCAGCAGGATTTCGAACACAAGAACGCCCCGTTATTGCCGGCACAATCGAGGCAGGAGCCACAGTATCCCCATGTCTTCAAGATGCATGACTCTAGAAACACTCTCTCGTTTAGTGGCAAGAAGTACGGACTGCCGCTAGGCAGTAAGCAAATTGATGAGCAGAAGTACACCGAAGTGGAGATCCCAGCGTCCAAAGTAGGCACTTTAGCGACTACGCAGAAGCTGGTGAAAATATCTTCATTGGATGGGCTATGTCAAGGCACCTTCAAGGGATACAAAACACTGAACCGGATGCAAAGCTTGTTGTATGAGGTTGCTTACAAAACAAGCGAGAACATGCTGATTTGTGCTCCCACTGGTGCCGGTAAGACGGATGCCGCCATGCTGACTATCTTGAATGCCATTGGCAAAAACACTGTTCCAAATCCTATTGAACACCCGGAGGCCACGGAGTTCGTCGTCCAGGTGGAGGACTTCAAGATTGTTTACGTGGCTCCCATGAAAGCGCTGGCTGCGGAAGTGACTGAGAAGCTTGGGAAACGGCTGGCCTGGCTCGGTGTCCGGGTCCGTGAACTGACTGGTGACATGCAACTGACAAAGCGAGAGATCGTGGAAACGCAGATTATCGTCACCACACCTGAGAAATGGGACGTGGTGACACGGAAGAGCACTGGAGACACCGAACTTGTACAGAAAGTGCGATTGCTGATCATCGATGAAGTTCATATGCTTCATGACGAGCGTGGTGCGGTTATCGAATCATTGGTGGCCCGTACCCAGCGCCAGGTCGAAAGTACGCAATCACTCATCCGTATTGTTGGCCTTTCTGCAACTCTACCCAACTATATCGATGTCGCCGATTTCCTGAAGGTGAATAAGATGGCAGGGCTGTTCTACTTTGACAGTTCATTTCGACCTGTTCCTCTCGAGCAACATTTTATTGGCGTCAAAGGAAAGGCGGGCTCTAAGCAATCGCGTGAAAATCTTGATGTCGTAGCTTACGAGAAAGTGCGTGATATGCTTGAAAGAGGACATCAGATTATGGTCTTCGTGCATTCGCGGAAGGATACTGTCTTAACTGCTCGAATGCTGAAACAAATGGCCGCTGATGAAGGCTGTGAGAATCTCTTCAGTTGCCAAGATCATGAAAACTACTCAAACGCGCTCAAAGATATGAAACATGCTCGTGCTCGCGAATTGCGGGATCTGTTCGCCAGTGGTTTTGGAACTCATCATGCTGGAATGAGCCGAAGCGACCGTAACTTGATGGAACGTTTGTTTTCCGAAGGTCTGATCAAAGTTCTTTGCTGCACGGCCACCCTGGCGTGGGGTGTCAATCTTCCTGCTGCTGCTGTTGTTATCAAGGGAACCCAATTGTACAATCCACAGGAGGGAAAGTTTGTCGACCTTGGCATTCTCGATGTCCTCCAGATCTTCGGTCGTGCTGGTCGTCCCCAATTCCAAGACACAGGTATCGGATTCATATGTACCACCTATGATAAACTGCACCATTATCTGTCTGCGGTGACATCTCAACAGCCGATTGAGTCTCGTTTTTCCAGCCGACTCGTGGACAATCTAAACGCCGAGATATCTCTTGGCACAGTCACTTCCGTACCGGAAGCTGTGCAATGGTTAGGATATTCTTATCTCTTCGTGCGTATGAAGCGCGAGCCGCGGAACTATGGTATTGAGTGGGCTGAAATACGTGATGATCCTATGTTGGTCCAAAGACGTCGCCAGCTGATCATCCAGGCTGCCCTCGTGCTGCAAAAGAGTCAAATGATTATTTTCAACGAAAGAACAGAGGAACTCCGAGCGAAGGATGTTGGCCGCATTGCAAGCCAATACTATGTCTTGCAGACCAGCATTGAGATATTCAATGAACTGATGCGTGCCGAAGCGGGAGAAGCAGACGTGTTGAAGATGATCAGTATGAGTGGTGAATTTGACAACATTCAGTCAAGAGAAAACGAGTCGAAGGAGCTGAATAGACTACGTGAAGAAGCCGTTCAAACAGAAATAGAAGGCGGCAACGATTCTCCCCATGCAAAAACTAATATTTTGCTGCAGTCCTTTATTTCTCGTGCTAAGGTTGAAGATTTCGCACTGGTCTCAGACACAGGCTATGTTGCACAAAACGCAGCTCGTATATGTCGCGCTCTATTCATGATTGCGCTAAACCGGCGTTGGGGCTACCAATGTCAAGTCCTGCTGTCCATGTGCAAGTCCATTGAGAAGCAGATCTGGCCTTTCGATCACCCATTCCATCAGTTCGATCTTCCACAGCCTATCCTCAGAAATTTAGATGAGAAGCTACCCAGCTCCTCTATTGAATCTATGAGGGACATGGATGTGACAGAGATTGGACAACTAGTTAACAATCACAAAATGGGGAAGACTCTAGCGAAATTACTGGACAATTTCCCAACCCTCAGCGTGGAGGCTGAAATTGCACCTCTCAACCGCGACGTCCTACGCATTCGCTTGTGCCTTTATCCTGAGTATATATGGAATGATAGGCACCACGGATCATCAGAATCATACTGGGTCTGGGTAGAGAACTCTGAGACCTCGGAGATTTACCATCACGAGTATTTCATCCTTAGCCGGAAGAAACTTCAAGATGAGCACGAACTCAACTTCACTATTCCCCTTTCAGATCCATTGCCAAGTCAGATCTACGTTCGTGCGATATCAGATCGATGGCTAGGTGCGGAAACGGTAACTCCAGTATCATTCCAACATCTTATTCGGCCCGACACAGAGAGCGTTTATACAGACCTTCTCAACCTCCAGCCACTGCCTATCGCTGCCTTAAATAATCCCATCCTTGAAGAACTCTATGGACAACGTTTCCAATTCTTTAACCCAATGCAAACCCAGATATTCCACCTACTCTATCATACTTCTGCCAACGTCCTTCTAGGCTCCCCTACCGGGAGTGGGAAAACGGTTGCTGCAGAGTTGGCGATGTGGTGGGCTTTTAGAGAAAAGCCCGGATCAAAGGTCGTGTATATCGCCCCGATGAAAGCTCTTGTCCGCGAACGAGTCCACGACTGGAAGAAGCGCCTCACAGGGCCTATGGGCCTGAAGTTGGTGGAATTGACTGGTGATAATACTCCAGATACACGGACCATTCGAGATGCGGACATTATTATCACAACTCCTGAAAAGTGGGATGGTATCTCTCGTAGTTGGCAGACCAGAGACTACGTTCGTAAGGTCAGCTTAGTGATCATTGATGAAATCCACTTGCTCGGTGGTGACCGAGGACCTATTCTTGAGATCATTGTATCTCGAATGAATTATATCGCTTCACAATCCAAAGGGTCCGTTCGGCTTATGGGTATGTCTACTGCTTGTGCAAACGCCACTGATTTGGCGAATTGGCTGGGCGTGAAAGAAGGACTGTATAACTTCCGACACTCTGTTCGTCCTGTACCTCTCGAGATTTACATCGATGGTTTCCCGGAGCAACGTGGATTCTGCCCCCTCATGCAGTCTATGAACAGGCCAACTTTCCTCGCTATCAAAAACCATTCACCAGAAAAGCCCGTGATTGTTTTTGTCGCCTCTCGTAGGCAGACTCGTCTAACTGCTAAGGACCTGATCAATTATTGCGGAATGGAAGATAACCCTCGTCGATTTGTTCGCATGTCGGAGGAAGACCTAGAGCTGAACCTCGCGAGAGTCAAAGATAATGCATTGCGAGAGGCGCTCAGCTTTGGTATTGGTCTGCATCATGCCGGTTTGGTAGAATCTGATCGTCAGCTAGCCGAGGAGCTTTTCGCCAACAACAAGATACAAATTCTTGTCGCGACCAGTACCCTCGCATGGGGTGTTAATCTTCCAGCACATCTTGTGGTTGTCAAAGGAACTCAGTTCTTCGATGCGAAAATTGAGGGATATAGAGACATGGACTTGACGGATGTTCTACAAATGCTGGGACGTGCAGGCCGTCCACAATTCGACTCGTCTGGTATTGCTCGCATTTTCACTCAAGATTCAAAGAAAGCATTTTACAAACACTTCTTGCACACTGGGTTCCCGGTAGAATCCACTTTGCACAAAGTTCTCGATAACCATTTAGGAGCTGAAGTGTCTGCGGGAACAATCTCAACAAAACAAGATGCTCTCGATTACTTGACTTGGACCTTCTTCTTCCGGAGACTGCACAAGAACCCTTCGTACTATGGCCTTGAAATCTCGGCGGAGGAGCATAACACTATGGCCGCTCAGACGATAGCCCAAGATTTCATGATTGATCTGGTCGATAAATCACTCGGAGAACTAGCATCGTCGTCGTGCGTCGTCCTTGACTCTGCAACAGGTGATGTTGACCCGACACCCTATGGCAAGATCATGAGTTACTACTACCTGTCACATAAGACGATTCGGTACCTCATGACACACGCAAAACCTAATCCTACGTTCCACGATGTCCTAAGTTGGATGTGTTCCGCAACAGAATTCGACGAACTGCCTGTCCGACACAATGAAGATCTCATTAATGCAGAGTTGGCTCAGAATCTACCGCTATCTGTTGAATCAATGGGAGATCTACCACTGTGGGACCCTCACGTGAAAGCATTCTTGTTGCTTCAAGCTTATATGTCGCGAATCGATCTTCCGATTTCCGATTATGTCGGAGATCAGACCTCTGTTCTGGACCAAGGCATCCGTATTCTGCAGGCTTCCATTGATGTCATGGCCGAGCTGGGCTACCTGAGTGCTTGTCAAATGCTGATGTCCCTGCTTCAATGTATCAAGTCAGCCAGATGGCCCGAAGACATCCCACTGTCGATTCTTCCCGGCGTCGGTGTCAATGCCAAAGCACCCGCCCTTCCGCGTTCTCTCGTTGCACTCTCATCTCTACCCGCGACTGCTATGTCTTCGCTCTCCAATCAGCTACAGCTTTCTCCTCCTCAGGCCGCCCAATTCACCAAAGCTGCCTCATACCTGCCAAATTTGTCGGTATCGGTCTCCAACGTCTCAAAAACCGGTATCACCGTATCCTTGACCCGACGCAATCCCGCAATGGACTCTGGATACAGGACCTACGCGCCTCGATTCCCAAAGCCACAGACGGAAGGCTACTTCTTGATCGTCTGCAGCACAACTCCAGACGGTAATGAAGGAGAATTACTCGCGCTGAAGCGGATCTCCTGGCCTCCCAAGGAGAGACAGTGTCGCAATAACCGCAGTAACAATAGCGCCGGTCCCAGCAAGAAGCCCGGAGACAGAAACAACCACAAGGGTGGACCTGCTCTCACAATCCGGTCGTCTGTTAAGTTCCCAAACACAGCAGCTAAGAATGGGATCACGATCAAGGTCATCAGCGATTCATATCCCGGTATGGAATGGACTCTCCCCAACGTGGAAGTGGATATGGGCCCTGGGAAACAGGTTTTGCCGGAATCGGCCAATTTCCCAGAAAAGAGCTGAGGCGATCTATGCATAAAGATAAATAGACCTATAGAACGAAGCTTATGAAGCAAATCAATTGAATGATCTAAGCCAAGATAAGATACCTACCGAGATATATCACGATAAGAAATTTGAAACAAAAGGAAGTATATCGAATGCACGGAACGGATGGATGAACCAAATTCCAAGTTGAAGAATATATAAAAAAACACCTAGTGGTAATCATTAATTAACCACTATTCCTACCCTTTTTAAAAGAAAATCTAAGCTCCCATAAGAAGAAATGCAAAGGCAAACCCGGTTCTCGCTTTCGGCGCCACCAAAAAGAAAAGACACAGAAAATAATCATGGTAAAAGGAAAGGACGTCCGCGAGGCTATGTTCTAGAAGGAATGAAAATGCAAATCGCCGTCAACGACGCAGCGAAGATGCATGATATAAGTCAAGAAACCATCAGCTCCGATGCTGCTGTAAGGATTATTTGAATGCAGGCCAAAAAAAAAAAAGTAAAATGAAAGTTGAAAGTTGAAAAAGTGTCCAGTCAAGTCACAATTACTCAGAGGGGTGGTGGGGGGGGGTTCTAGAAAATAAATAACGCAACGCAAGATGCCAATGCTGGTGCATCTTATACAGTTTCGACACGTGTGGCTTTGGGATTACCATGTTGGTAACGGGATTGCCCATTCACCAGCTGGGGAGTTATGGTTCTGGGAGTGAAACGATCGGCGCGGCGGCCCACTGGGACTAAGACTTGCTTTCTCTTGGAGACAGAGACGGATCTTGCGATGGAGATTTCAATGGTTGGGGGTGGCTCGGCTGGGTCTTGTTCCTGTCCCTGTTCGGCTTCTGCTTCGGACTCTGATTCTTGGTCTGGGATGCGATCTGTGGGCTCATCTGTCGTCTTGCTATTTTCGCTCGCGGTGTCATTTCCGAGAGGCATGCGGATGGTGTCTGCTGGGGAAATCGTGGTTTTATTACTTCCCAAAGGAGAAAATCTTTGAGTGAGAGGCGAGAGGATCGAAGACGATACGGTCGACTCACTGCTGGTTGGCTCGGCTGGCAATACATGAGTGTTGAGTGAGAGTGCTGGAGGTGATTTCTTCTTTGGTTTGTCTGTAGGTGGCTTCCGCTTGCTGACCATCTCCCATTTGGGTTCCCCTGTGGGGTCGACGTAAGTTTGGACCGGCTTAAGCCTTCGTACAAGAAGCGTTTCATCTCCTGGGCCGATGGATGTGGTTGAGACAAAAGATGATTCTGATTCCTGGTGCTTATGCGATCCCACAGCCTCACTGTGGAGCATGAAGACGACATGTTCTTCATTCGAGGTGTCTTCCTGTCGTGACTTTGCCCTAGCGACTTGGTTTCGGGGCAAAGGACTGGGGCTTCGACGTCTGTTTTGGGTGTCTGGTATGTTTGAAACCTGGCCATTGGGCGTTGCTGGGAATAATGAGAGTCTTGGGGAGTTTGCGCTTGGTGATGCGGCGATGTTTTGTTGAGGTGGAAGCAACTCTGGTGGCGGGGGCGATGCCTGGTGCAGGTTTAGTATGTTGTAAGCTATTAATCCCGGAGGGATGATTAGACGATTTACCTCAATATCGGGAGCACTCATAATTTCTAGGCGTTTGCTGCGTCTGTTTAATAAGGAAGGTTCGTTTTTGTTGAGCAGAGCGCTAAACATCACACTGTATCGTTCCAACTCAACACTTGGAATATCGACCTGCAGTAAGGGCCCGGGCTCTGGCTCGACAGATTGATCATCCTGAGTAGATCCATGTGCGGTTTTGGCACTTTGCTGGTTTCCTTGATCCGGTTTGTTCTCCAACCCAAGACATGCCCAAACCTCCATATTCGTGACAGGGTTCGCCTCGCGAGGCTGATAGTCGATGGAAT
The DNA here is from genome assembly GCA_009193565.1 of Aspergillus coremiiformis. Classification (NCBI taxonomy): domain Eukaryota; kingdom Fungi; phylum Ascomycota; class Eurotiomycetes; order Eurotiales; family Aspergillaceae; genus Aspergillus; species Aspergillus coremiiformis. The sequence continues at coordinate 13,638 of ML739129.1, read as the reverse complement.
GTGAAGAGCCCTGCAAAAGAGGCGCCTCCCTACTGACATGACCCTGGACCTGGTAAAAAGGCTGACTGGTGCACGACGCCGTGGCATTTTTCGCCTTGAATAATCCGCCAATTTTCCTCCACTTGCTCGGCTTTCGTTGGAGCTGCGGGGCTTTGGAGCGTTCTTGCGTCGGCTCCAACGCCGTCTCTTGCATCCGCGCAAAGGTGTTTTGTGCGTCTACTAAACGGGGACTGCCTAGAGCTATTCCGATCATATTCTCTTCCGAGCCACTTTGGCTGTCTGTTGGAGGTGGTATCGCTTCAGCAGGGGGCACCGCTATCCGAAAATCGAATCCATGTCCTGGTTGTTCTACCTTCCTGTCATGCCGGCGTCCGTCTGACGTTCGAGGACGCCGAAAGTCCCAATGAGCCTGATGGATCGGGGTATGGTGAGGTGTGCTACCGTTTCCTAGAGCCTTGGGGTCATTTCGTGGTCGCGGACCTGTATATTTGGAGACGGGTTTGGAGACATCTGTGTCCCGCGGGGCCCGCGGTTTCCCCATAAAAAGCCCTCTGGCCATTTGCTCGAGTTGTGCGGCTCAGCAATATTGATTTTAGCGGTAGTAAAAGGACTTGAGACAAAGAAAGAAAATCAACGAGTGATAACCAGTGGTAAGCTGATATGAGATGAGACTCTATCTCAGTGTCAGAAAGTGAGAAAATAATAATAAAAGGAATGGACAGCCTTTCAGAAGATCCTTGGCAATGAAACAAAGAAAGAAAAGATTCAGACAGAATCTATCATAAAGAAGGGGAGAGCGTTCACGGACGACGTGGATTGGGACATGGTGGAGATTGTCGCAGAGTTATGGATCGATCCAAGCAGACGCGGGTTGGCCAAGTCCCAATTGTCACAATTTAATTTCCAGCAGATTGGACGAAGCGAGATCTGCTCAAACAAGCCAACAAGAGTCTCAGACAGATGCTGTGGCGGCTGATTCAAAGCTGGGCGCCCTCCGTCAAGGGTATTCACAAAGAAGCTCCCAGAGTCCCAGACCCCCTTCCATGGGCAGCCTTTTCACCATCCAGTAAGTGGTGGATGGAGTCCCTCATTCCCCCGTGCCCTATCACGATGCTTATTTACGAGGTTGCAAATGAACGTTGTCGTTGCGAAATTAAGGGACCGAATCGCAGGTGGCGGCCCACCAAGTGACTGATTGGTTGAACTTTCTGATTGGACTCGTGCCCTACCCTGGGTCAGTAAGAGCGTCATTTAGATATATAAGTTGAAGAAAATATATCAAGATATAAAAAAAGGAAACAGAAGCTGGGACGAGCCGGGTTTGAACCGACGACCTCTCGATGTACCTGAAATGGCTAATGATTGAAGTTGAACTTCAGTCGAACGCGCTCCCAACTGCGCCATCGTCCCATTGGATGATAAAAGGGGTTCATATTTCACCATATATGAAAAAATCAATCAAAGGCAAAAGAATTCCGATACACACTGTGCTATAATTTCTTCGACTTGCATATTCAACCAAGAAGGTTGGCCTCATATACTTCCTATAACATCCAAGGTATGTTTCAAGTTGATAAATGAAGTGTAATATAAATAAATCTCAAGAACACAATCTTCTTACAACAGTCACTAGACTTTCAGCACTAATTTCTACTTTTAACAGTGAAGTGGTACTCTTGTATGGTATTCTTCAATACCCCCTTTTAAACCAATTTAAAAAGGCAGAAAATATCAAAAATTTGCCCTTATAGCTCAGTGGTACGAAGCGCGTCACTCGTAGTAATGATATCATACTAGTGAATGACGAGGTCCGCGGTTCAATCCCGCGTGGGGGCATTCTTTTTTCCAGCCTTTTTTCTGGATCTGCCATACTAATGTACGGAATACATATATATATTTATCTATGTATATGGCCTACAGAGGGACAATTGGATTTTTGCGTCTGGAAACGATCAAATCATATGGTCTGTTCCTACTTTCCAATGGCAACAAACAACCTATCACCGATATCACCTAAGCCAGGAACAATCATACCCCGCTCATTACATTTCTCGTCCACCGCTCCTATCCAAAACTCTACCCCCTCAGGCCAGGAGTCTATGGCCCGGCGAATGCCCATTTCGGAGCCTAGCACGCTGAGCATGACCACGCGTCTTACCCCCCATTCACGCAGGAGGTGAATTGCCGCTTCGGCTGTGGCACCTGTGGCAACGATGGGGTCAACAAGGATGGCTGTGTCAGCGGCAGCGCTGTTGACGCTAGAGTTTTCCTGGCGGTGGTAAGGGAGATTGTTGTAGTATTCGACGGGCTGAAGTGTGAGCTTCTCACGAAAGAGACCTAGATGGTAGATGGGGACCGGGCGGGGGAGGAGATTGTTGATTGCTAGTTGGTTGTAACATCTAGTGAGACCTGATACACTCCGGTAGGGGTGAGAGAATAGCGGGTACCTTCAGTCATGCCTAATCCCGAACGGAGAATGGGTACCAGGGCAACATTGGCCGGCTCAATATCTTGAGTCTCATATTCGATACCTAATGGGGTTTGATCCTAGAAAGTGGATCAACATCGTCGATTAAATACGATCAGGGGCGATCAATCGTTACCGTTCCCCGCTTTGTGGATTTCAGCACTGTTGCAAAGGCCTCCACACCTAGAATAGTTGTGATCTCTTGCACAAGGCTCCTTGTTTCGCGGGTCGAGGTTTGATGAGACCGTAGCTGGGATATCTTGGCTTGGAGGCAGGGGTGAGAGGAGACATGGACATTCGGAGGGAGAGACATCTTGGGGTACTAGGGATAATCTGGGTTGGAAGTCGTAATGAAGTAGAGACTCAGAGATGAATTGGATGAGATCTTGCGAGGGGGGGGGGGGGGGGGGGAACAAAGGATGTATGATAATTATATACACATCACAGAGAAAGTGAGGGGTTGTGTTGTTCAGTCACCTGCTCAAGGACTGCCAGTGCCAGTTTTCTTTTCTTTCTTCCCCTCCGAACTTCAAGGTACTTACTTACTTACTAGTACTGCACTGCACCTCTTCTAAGTTTATTAACTCTCCCATTCCTTTCCCCCCTTCTCCCAGATCACTCACTCACTGGTTTCTTTTAACTTGAAGTTATCTTTGCCTCGACTTCGGGAACTGATAAGCTATCAATGATCGCTACTATCAGCAGTCTATCAACAATTAAAATCATTGTTTATCCCACTAAGATACTACCCATAAATGAACATGACCCACTCTCTTCGTCCAATCTTCACTCTTCCCTTCCAAGGCAATGCACACAATAGTGATTATATGAATTATACGGCTGATTATCTTACGACATGCCGATCGATGCCGTACCTTCCGAAGACCCAGACACCCAGTTGACAGAAACTCAAGCGCCGCCTCTTACCACCGACAAGCCTCCCTACGGTCCCGTTGAACCATCTATCGCAGGCCCCCTCTCCAAACATGCTACGCACCTTTTTATCCTCTCATACCTGGTCTTCTTCGCCATTCTCGGGACTTTGGCGCGTCTCGGTCTGCAAGCCCTGACCATCTACCCGGGGGCTCCAGTGATGACGGGTGTTCTCTGGGCCAACGTGGGAGGATCGCTACTGATGGGCTTCTTCCTCGAAGACAAGAATCTCTTTCGCGAGGAGTGGGGTGATATGAACCGGAACAACGGAGGGAACCCGAGCATCGAAGCGAAACGTCACAAATCCGTCAAGAAGACAATCCCGTTATACATCGGTCTAACAACCGGATTCTGTGGCTGCTTCACCTCCTTCTCGAGCTTTATCCGCGACATCTTCCTGGCCCTATCCAACGACCTTCCGGATCCCTCAGCCTCCAGCATAACGTCGCGCAGTGGTGGATACAGCTTCATGGCCCTGGTAGCCGTCATTCTCACCACGGTCGGCCTCAGTCTCGGTGCGCTCATCTTCGGAGCTCACCTCGCGCTCGCGCTCGATCCATTAATCCCAGCGTTCCCCCTCCGCTTCACCCGCCGATTCCTAGACCCCCTCTTCGTCTTCCTCAGCTGGGGATGCTGGCTGGGTGCTATCTTCCTCGCAATCTGGCCCCCGGATCGCCAAGACCCTGGTCCAGAAGCCTGGCGTGGTCGCGCCGTGTTCGCCATCGTCTTCGCCCCACTCGGCTGCTTCCTGCGCTACTACCTCTCTCTAGCGCTGAATGCCCGACTCCCCGCCTTCCCGTTGGGCACATTTGTTGTAAATATCTTTGGTACCATTATCCTCGCCATGTGCTTCGACTTGCAGCATGTAGATGGCATCGGGGCATCTTCTCTGGGCTCCGGGCCCGGTCCGTCTATTCGCACGAGCTGCCAGGTGCTTGCCGGTGTTATGGATGGATTTTGTGGCTCCGCAACCACGATCAGTACGTGGGTGGTTGAATTAAATGGATTGAGCCGCCGACGGCATGCGTATTTCTATGGAATTATGAGCATCGGGGTGGCGTTGGGGTTCTTTGTTATCATTACGGGCTCCTTGGGGTGGACTCGGGGGTTGGTAGAACCCGTTTGTAAATAGTAATCGATGTTTGAAGGGCATGTACAGTACATACATACATGAAAAAGTCTACCTACAAAGTTAGTAGAACCTGCAATGAGTTGATGATTTATATAACCTGAACAATTTCCCCGCTCAAATCAAATTGTATTTTGTGCTCAAATTACTTATAGTACAGGGTACTACAACGCAAAACCATGTGCAAGCAAACGACAAGTAATATCAAATAAACACAATAAAAAGAAACATCTTCAAGAACGAAGTTGCAAGAGCAAAGGCAAAAACAGTAGCGATAAACAGCAAACGTCAAAAATAACGAGGGGGGAGAGAAAGAACGCAAACATCGATGGCGGGCACGGCATGAACACATAAACTCAGAACGATTCTAACTCACATACATTAAGGCAAAAGCTCAGAAGGAAATAAAAATAATAGAGCAAAGTATATGAAAAAGAGTGACTTGAAGAGAACATTTAAAGCGAATATATAACGGACAAGGTATCAAATGATCAGGGGACAAATCGACTGGCAAATTGACCAAACACGCTGATGCGCAGAGGGGAAGCACTAAGGATTAAGAGTGTAATGACGAGTATGAAGAAAACAACAACTCCACCGAGTGCTAAAGTGAAGAACACACAGGACCAGCCGGGTGTCGAGATGTTGCCTTGGGAAACTGCCCGTGAAAAAAGAAAAAGAAAAAGCAAAGAAAAAGAAAAAAGAAGAAAAAAAAGACCACACCGGACTCCTGTGAGCTCTTGCAAAAACCAACACAGGAATGACCATGAATAACGCAAGGAAAGACGTGACAAAACAATTAAACAGGAAACGTCAGTCAGGAGACACCAGCAAGAAGCATTATGCGGCGGTTCAGATCATAGCGTTCCATAACCGGAAATCAAAACTTGGCCGCCCACCTTCTTGCTCCTCCATCCCGACCCTAAAATCCGAGATTCCGCCAATGTCCAAATGCCCAGGAAAACGAGAGGAAGCGAAAACAATGCATTCAATGATAATGAGACCCGAGCCAGAGGGAGAAACACGGGAGGTGGAATCAAACCCCGAGGGCCAAATGTAACGTAAGCGGCAATAAAGTAATCAGATGTGGTGCAAGCCTTCTGAGCCGACGTACTTGCCTAGTACGCCGTGCCCACACTAGCCAGTGTCTTTGTAGGCATTGGGTGAATCGGTTGATCCTTTGCAACGCGCAACGAGTCTTCGTAGCCAACCAAGGCCTGGGAGTGAAGTTTGAACGATTCGCCCATGAGTTTGGTGATTCTAGAGGTTTGTTAGTGAATTTTACCCTCTAATGTTAGCGTTGAAACAGAAAACAAACTTACCCCCATACTACCACGCCGTCCAGGATGTTACCCCATACACGGGCCACGGTGGAGCTGAGTTTACCAAAGGCATCGACGGCATCATCGTCAAACAAATTCCGCACCTTGTTGTAGATGGCCAACTCAGCCTCAGTCGCAGGCTCCTCGTCGTGTTCCAGGCGATAGAGCCAGAGACTGAGGATGACCATCAGATCCAAGCCACAGAGCGGATGCTCGACACTCCAGTTGGTGGCAGAAGTCCTTGCAACCCAGTTAATGCCTTGAACGGCAGCAATCTCTATGCATTCGAAGCAGGACTGAATGACTTTGTTCATCTCTTGGGAACGCTTCACTTTCTCACGGGCAACGGTCATCGCAGCTGCTACTTCATAGGAGGAATGATACCGCAATGCCTCTTGAATTGATTTAAGGTCGACCTCCAAACGAGCGCGTGTATTGCGATAAACAGCCATGGAGTTGAAGATTAACGGATGACCCTTTTGAGGAGTGCTGAGGGGCACCACAATTGTTTCTGGCTCACAGACTTCGAGAGAGTTCTCCCATGTTTCGAGCGCAAGACGAAGCTTGTACTCAGTGACAACATCTTGAAGAGCTTCGAAACTCCGTTTGTGGTTCCAGACCTGTAAGAACAGAGCGTTGATCAGAACGCGGGTTGCAAAAGCGCTGTAACGCACCTGTTCACCCCGAAAGAGACAGTCGTGGGCTTCGCGGACTGTGAGCGTAGTGGCCGAAGCCAAGCTACGGCGCCACGCCTCATCATCCGTGGCATCAAGGTTCCACAGCGATTCTGACGATGGAAGCTCTAGATTATCAATCTCGTCAAAGCTCATTGCGGGCGTATGGTTGAAGGTTAGTGTCAGCATGCCGAAAAAGATGTAGACCGCATAGTATGTCCGGCGGCACGATTCATCTTCAGTCCACTCTTCCCTGGTAGGCTGGGCTCCCTCGCGAGCCTCCGTACGAAGCTTCAGTTGATAGCGGTTACCGGCGACCATGTTAGCGAGCAAGCTCTTGATGGAGCACGTCCATTCAAGACCCTTCGGGTCACCACTCCAACTCTCGAAGATCATGTTTAGAAGCGTGCTTTGCATGGCCCACAACGGGCATTTCCTGGAATCGAAATTGTCTTTGTGTTGCAGGAATTGGGTGACTAGCATCTTCGAACCAACATGGAGCATGAATGCATGTTGACGCTCAAACGTGTAAAGCGATCCAATAGAGAGAACAGCAAGCAACAACGGGGGTGAAGTAGTTGTAGGCTTGAAGGACTCTTGGTGCAAGAACGGCAAATGGGGGTGATACAAGTTGAAATACGTGGAAAGATACTTGTTCAAAGCAGCCGTCGATGGAAGCTGAAAGGTTTCGGGAAGAGACCCAAGTGCGTCAGCATTCCTGATACGTTCTACGATCATATTTCGCTCGATTTCATTCATGACCTGAGGAGCCTTGGGCAGTGTCAGTGCTTGACTAGGTCCAGGAGACTTCCGGTAGTTCACCGGGCTGACAGGGCCTGTCATCGAAGGATATGGTGACAACGCATTGGGAGTGGAGTTTCCAGACACCGGTAGCGAGTTGACAAGGGAGTGGAGCGAAGGAGCAAGCGCATCACCCACCGGCCCATGCCGTTCCATGCCCGATGGCAGCGTGTGAGAGTCTGAGCCACTGTCTTGAATCATGAAGTGTTTCGTGTCAACGGGGGAGACTAGCGTGTCCCAAGGCATTTGAGGCAAAGTCGCATTGCCCGACAAATACGATACCGAGGGTTCTAGTAGCGGACCGCGTCCGGGGGAGAACGATCGATCCGATTCAGCACGGTCATTAACCTGACTGGTAGCAGCGGCTGCGGCTTTATGTTGGAAATCTGTCATCAACATGGCTGCAGTTTCAAGGTCGACCATACCGTCACTGCTTGCCTCTATTTGCTCCAATGTAGCAGGATCAATTGTGATCGAAGGCTTAGGGGGAGCAGATGCAGGGGAGGCCTTCCGAGCACCTGCGCCGCCACGTCGGCGTCCCTCAGAAACAAGTGGTATCCCACCATCCTTAGCGTGAACGGTACGGTCATGGCGAAGAAGAAGGTCTCGTCGAACAAAGGTACTCCGACATTTTAGGCACTTGAACGGCCTCTCCTTTGTGTCTGTCCGAGTAAACACGTTAGCATCGTTTGTGATCTCATAGAACAACTCGCTATTTCTCAAAGAAAACTGATACCAGAGGATCGAAGATGGATTAAAAACGTGACCAGGCGCCGCAGGAATATGGCACCATAGAACGTAAAGATTGGAAGATTCTGGGACTAAAAGAAAAGGATCACTTACGCGAACGTTCATGTCGGCTACGATGCTCACTTCTGCTAAAAGCGCGATTGCAAAATTGACACTTGTATTTCTTTTCTGGAGCGGTTGTCTTTTTAACCGGCGAGTTGCTGGCCGGGTTTGGTGCGGATGGAGCCATATCTGAGACGGTGTAGCGGAGGCCGGAGCACAGATCTTCTTAGCAAAACGAGGGCGAGAATGATTGCGATATCGTCCCTTTTGTGACTTCACACCGGTTCTGAAAGCGAGATAAGGACAAGAAGTCTGTTGGATGTCTGATCATTCCTTGGGCGGGGAAAATAGTGAAGAACGCGATGATTTAAGAAGGGGGTCCAGCCACAGGCGGACCGACGGGGAGGGAAAAGAAGCGTGGCTTACGAGGACGGAAGAACGAAATTCAAGAAAATAACAAGCAATAAAAGGTGGATTGTAAGAGGATATTGAATAGTTAATAAGAGAGAAGGAGAAGGAGGGGGAGGGGGAGAGGAGAGAGAAGAAGGAAGGTGGTAAAGGGGAGGGAAAAAAAAAATATTTATTTCTTTACAGTAAAAAAAAAAAAAAAAAAAAAAAGGAGTAGTGTATTTAAAAGAAAATTTTAAAAAAAAAAAAAAAAAAAGGAAGAAAAAGAAGAGGAGGAGGGGGATGTTGAATGGATGAGGAGAAAGTGAGTTTAGGCAAGTTCTGGTTGAAGGGGAAAGGGAGCGAGGGGGTAAAGAGAAGCGAGTGTGAGAAAAGTCGCGCCAGGACGTGGGCACAAGCGGATGGCAGATTCGGGGCGATCGCTGGATCGCGACAGTGAGGCGGTCGTGTTCAGTGTCGGTGTTGGCGATTTGGGCGGCGAGAAGCGCAACAACAAGGAAAGTGGGAGCAGAGGCACAAGCCAGGAAAAGAGGGGCTTCAGGGCGGGACTCACGGAGGGGGAACAACTGAACAAGAATCCCCACGCACTGGGGCCCTTAATACCACCTTCAATTCCACCGAGGCCCAATGATAATCCCGGTTGCTCCTTCTGACTAACAGGATAACAAAACTAAACGCAACCTGGTTAGTACACGTCCTTCCATACTCCGTCCTATACAACTAAATACAGCATGCGTACGGGCCAAAAGTATACATCCAAACAAAGCACATCAACCAGCCCACTGCAGCCCACATGGGCTGCTGTAAGTTCAAACCCGTCAACCCGGGTCAACCGGGGAGGGTCTAGAAAGACTTGTTCATTCCGCCGTTTCTCTCTCTCTTTTCTTGATGTGAGGGACCATCTACATATCCACTTTCCACTACCATGTATGTACTTACATACACAATACACTACTCTATTATCCACAACACACAACAACGCATTGGGCCTCAAAAAAAAAAAAAGAAAAGAAAAGAAAAGAAAACCTATACCGCCATCAGTGATCAGAATCTGATTAACACTTCCTACAACCCATCCTATAAATACAGTATTTTATTCTGCACATGCATGAAATTGGGCAGCACCGACAGGAGTGACATTCATCAGAGCATCCCACGGAATGAATCAGCCTTTCTCTACGGAGTACGGAAGCTGTATTATCTACGTGGATGGAAGGGGTTTTCTACTAGTACGCGAACACCTAATAAAACATCATGATGTATCAACAACTATTTGAATACTTTGAACATCCCTGTCAATGGAAAGCGTTAGACTCTGTTGCTTATTTTACCTCCGGACCTACGGAGTACTCTCTTATGCTCGAAGTCGGAAGTCATGTAGCATACCTAGGTCCTACATAGATAGCCCTAAAAATCGTGGAATTAGATTATGATTACGGAGTACGATTTATTTTATCGATATTATTTCATTGTGGGGTTTTGGTCTGGCATGAGCCCATCTTTATCTGGTATGGTAAGTAACTCTGTTCAATGAGTTCCATCGGCTGGTACTCCGTATTCCGTATGTAGTACCATATACCATGGGAATACCAGATGTTACAGTAGTAAGTGGTCGGTTCAGAGAGGTAGTCCCATACAAAGCGGCCGTTACGGAGTAGACTTGGAATATTTTCCAGGTAGCAGAGTATCCCTAGACTACGGAGTACGGAGTAGGTCATCTGTCTATCCCTATCTGACAGCGCAGGACCACAACTCTGGTACATAAAACCGGCTGCGGGGCCGAAATGGTTTTCTCTTGCGATCTATTTCACCTATACAAAGGTAGTCGGTACTTTATGAAGTAGCAATGAATTAAAATTCCAATCTTGCAGTTTTTTATATGTAGACAGGGTATAATACTAAGGTAGTAGGCTACTGTTGCTGCTGACAATCAATCACACGCACCTAGGAACAGCCCCTCTGAATGGTCTTTAATTTTTATTATTATTTTCATCAGCGGCCCCCTTGCCCCTCCAACAAGGATCAAACAACTTCAAATGCCACGGACTTGTGCATTTGCCAACTTGATTTGTGTGATCCCTCCTTTCATTTCCACTACTCCGTAGATAGATAGATTCTTTTCACAATATGTGAATTTTTTTTTTCAATTTTTACTTTCCCCCCCCCCCCCTCTTTGTCTAGACCCTCATTCCATATAACCATTCTTTCTTTAAGCGATTAATATATTAGGATATTGTCTCCATGAAATTTTATTTATGAATGTAGATCATTTTATTTATTTCTTTCTTCTTCTTTTTTTTTTTTTCCAATTTTGGAAACCGTCCATTGAACAGCTGGTATATTTGTGATGAATTAAATGGAGGGGGACCATCTATAGACATTAGTACTAAGGTAGGGGAAGTTGGAACCCCTCTCTTAAACCCGCCACCGGACTTATTCTGCTAAGTTCTAACAACCCCTCGGTCCCCCTCCTGTCCCTCATTTTGATTATCTCTTTTACTCCCCCGTAACTGGGAAATCAAACCCCTCGAATCAACCGATCGATCAACCCCTCCTTCCTTAAATTCCCTTGCCAGGAAGCTACTCCGTACAGCACACTGGTAATTGGGTCCTTAGTGCCTACGTAATAAAACTCCAGTTATTTGGTAATTAGCGAATCGGTCGCCTATCACCAAAAGTCCATTGCTTTTGCTCAAGACCCAATCAACACGCGACAGACGAACCCGATTGCCTAAAAGCACCCGACCTCTGAAGTCTGAACTGAACCTGGGTGGATCATTTCGACCCTTTGTTCCAGACTCCTCACCTCATATGTCGGCATGACGAAGGAACTAATCTTAAACTTGAGAACGGGCCTACTAGTAAGTCACTTTGTAGAGAGTTCAGGTAGTCTAAATTATGCCGTATTCCATGTTTTCTGGAGTAGTCGCCATTGCCAAGTCAGAGATCTATGTGTAGTATAGGGTACTCCGTACAGAAGTATGCTTGGCTGAACAGCCAACCGTCATCACGCAGCAATAGGAGAATAGTACCTATTGACGATGTGATATCTATAATCTGACTGACAGATCATCAGCCACTGCATGGAACGTTGAATTATATGATATATATCTAAAATATATTGTAGATTTCTACGGAGTACTATTTATTCATTTTTATTTTTAATTTTTTTTTTTTTTTTTTTGCCTTTTCGAAAAAGAAAAGAAAAAGAAAAAGGCTGAAGAACACAAATACGTAGGTACTAGCGGAGGGCAGCGGTTGACAGATGTTTGCCTCTCAGTCTTGGCTCCTTCAGCTCCTAGTCAGCTGCTCATCAAAGTGGACAGACAACCCAAGGAGCGGCAAATCTCGACTGTGCTCCTCTGTCCTTACATCAGTCTTAACTTGAGACAGTCAGTCAGGCTGCATAATGTATTCATTATAATCCATCTGCACAGGCTGGCTTGAAACAGCAGGCAGTGTCTTTGTCTTCCAAGAAGGGCACATCAGGTGAGATCAAATTCCTCTTACACATGCATCATCGGCCTGGAGACAGAATTGTTGCTGTTTTTGGAAATCCTACATCCGAATACAAGATGAATTTCAATACCTACCTGACCCCATCCGCATCAGTGGCATGGGGGATCTGTCCTGTATAGGGACATAGTTAGGTTTTAGTTTCGGGTTAGTTGGTGTCGGTCACTTGTGGCTGCCTGCAAGCCAGCAATCGCAATCGCACTCGCGCCTAATCCCAGCCTCACTCGGAGACGCGCCCTTGTTCCGCGTGCCCCCAAGGGGTCTCCACAGTCGATAAACAAGATTACAGGGTAGATACTCCGGACATCCCTCTCTTTTCCAGGTCAGATGAGTCGCTTTTGGTCAAAGACTTGTCGTTACTATGCTTGTTTATCCCTCCTTTTTTTTTTTTTTTTTTTTTTTTTTTTTTAAAAAAAAGCTTCTTAGTATTTTCACAAGCCCAGTCACTTTATAACCATAATATGCCTTAGATGATGTTGGATTGGTATTATTTATTATTTTTTTATTTAATCATTCATTGTTCACTAGGTCAGACCTGTAGGAATAAAGTACAAAGAATCAATCAAAAAAGACTCCGTAAAATCCCGGCATGCCCAGTGGGGCGTACGTTCTCCAGTAGGCTCTGAAGGGGTTGGGATTGAATGGAACTTACTCGACAGTTAGTACTAGTTACTAGGGTAACGCACATGACCTCAGAGGTACTACAAGAACAGTGTACCTGACCGTAAAACGTCACACATTGCACAGTTCACTTATCTGTACTCCGTATGTAGGAGTAATTGAAGGTTCCATCCAGCAACTTGCTACTTGAACCTTCGGAATCTAGTACCTACTGGTAGTAGCACCCCCAACGGGCCTGACCTTGCAGTTCAGCCCATCTCTATCAGGCTCCACAACCTGGCATCACTGCAATCCCACTTTTTCTGATGCTCCAAGACAATCAGCGGTCCCCTCCCCATCCAACCCCCCACCTTACTGATAACCTACTAAGCTGTTAGTCCATCATTTGGACCACTTCCGTATGTACGTACTTTTATTCGTCTTCACCGCTTTAATCTGCCAGCGTTGTTGAAGGAGGAGAGCGGTGAGCCTGTGAGCTAGCATCGGTCTACGGAGTAGACAAAAATACCCATTATTCAGCTGTCTCCGATATCCTCAGCCTCTTAAATTCCTTCGAATGGCACATGTTGTCGCTGAAACTTTACCCGGCAACAGGAATTTATTTTTCTCTCTCTCCCTTTTGATCCACTTCCCGACTATGCAGCGGTCCGACCCAGAAACGCCCAGGATACGGAGTCAATGGACATGGGCTGTTGGTGGATAACTAGGTTATGTATCAAGGATATGGCAGCTTTCTCGAACACCGTCGGTGTCAAATTGATATTGCATACTTTGTCGTACAGATCCAATTGTGGTCCCAGGATAAGAGATATCCATGGTGTTGAACGCATTGCGGACTCGGTACGGAGGCGTGCACCAAAAGTTGCTGCGCCACGCTAGTAATATATAATCCACTATTTGGTATCCAGCCTGACAGCTGAAGTCATGTGATAATTAATATATTTAGCTTACTAAGTAATTTCTAGAGATCTGATT